>ML808664.1:114471-135137 GCA_009831015.1 Picea engelmannii | reverse complement strand
GTCATATATGTTTGAGAGTACCAATATTTCTGTTTGGATCTGAGTTTTAAATATCTCATTGGTCGAAGTTTACTGATAACATATTTTGCATAGATCACTGCTTCAGAATATTGTGTTTTCACTGTCAAGATAGAGTTTACATAATCACTGGAAGAAATCTAGTTTTATTGTTAAGTTCAGATTCATATTCTACTGTTGCTATCCTATATGCTGTTCTGTTCTTCAGATCTATAGGAGTTTTGTTTTAATTTTTAAAAAGAGACTGCTGTTTTATCCTAACCCTAAAATCTAACAACTTGTTCATAAATGACCTTGCTAACTTGGTAGCTTCGGGAGAAGCCCTAAGAGACATAAAGGAAATTGAATGAATGTTGCGTAAGGAAAGAAAAGATATAAGGGTTGTCGAGTAAGGTGGTCGAGAAAGGTAGGGAACTTAATCAATCATAGTGGAAGGGCCGATTGTCTGTGAATTCTAGTAGCATTGATTATCTGAGAAGGAAAGGGGATGTTGGGGGTTTCGATTAAGGTGAAATAGTTTCATTGACTAGATCACTACAAGGGCAATGTCCATCTTGATTACGGACAAATTCCATGATAACAATAAATAGAAATTCCTTGTCTCTAGTTGTTACTAGGAGTCCAGCCAGATGCCAAAAATAAGTCAAATCTGTAAAAAATTTACCACTTGGGTGGGAGGGATGCTACTATAAGAAAATAAAATAGTTGAAATGCATACTAGATGGAATGGATGAAAAAGCAAATGAAGCAAAAACACCTACCTAATACTCAGAATCCTACTTGGCCTTTTCGTTTCCACTCCAAATAGTTTGAGCACCAATGCCAAAAGGGTCATCTTCGTTCCCCTTTTTCCTGTTGTTCATAAGTTGGCTCTAGGTTTATCCGAATCCACTAAATCCTTAAGCATCGTACCTCCAGTATATAAGTAATGCTGGGAAGCTAGGAATAGAATCGAGGGCACTCAATCTCCTCCGGGGGGGACACCTCCTTTCCCTTGTGAGTTATATACCTTTTCGGGTACTATACAAATTGTAGATCCGATGCCTCAAAAATAAATGTTGGGTCGGGATACCCAGGAAAATCCCATCGGGACCGTTGCCATATGAATTTGAAACTTGAATAGTCCATATAATCTAAGTTGGCCCAACTCTACGGGCATTGTTGGCGTGAGGCCTTTGTTTGGTTCATGAAGAACATAATATAGTCCCACAATGTTGCTAAGACTCTTTCAGCCACGATGGGTTCCTTTAGATAGGGCTGATAAAATTGGGCCACGACAATTCGGGATTGGAATCGCTGATGGAGTAGACCTTCTGGTATTTTATAATCATCACAGAGCAGTATAATTGGTATGTGCCCTTGCTTTTGAAAGGCATATTCTTTTCTTGGCCCCCATAGTAACGTTAGGTTTTCACCCCTGAGCAAACGTGATCCCCAATTTCGACTTAGCCCACCGTTTGGTGAAAGAAGTTGATGAGCACCTGTCAAATAACCAAATCTCACTACCTCAAGGTCGTAGGGGCTGGAAGGCAAAGTGCATCTACCACGAACCAAACTAATGCTGGCAGATAACCCTGTTTGTCGAGTGACCCACCAACTCGATTCACTAATTGGAATCAATATGCAACACCTGGACCCATGCATATGGAAGCCTTTCTTTCGAGACTTGGGTCCAAAGAGACATAGACACTCAGAGTCGAATCGAAACAAAGCTAGCAGGCTAGCTAGCGTCTCTTGGGACAGTTAGCAGGTTTATGCAATTATAAATGTATCCATTAGGTTTTCGTACAGGAAACTCGTGTATAATAGAGGACAACATCCACTTATTTAACCTTGACTTTCTCTGGGTCGGTCCCTTATCTGTCTATCTAGAAAAAGGAGATTGCCAGTCACATCAATGTCACACACATCGCATCCTCAGTTTCCATCTCTAGGAGCATACACTGAACAACCCATTCACTTAGTTGCTGCCTATATATATCAAACATCAATGTCGACATGGACATATTTTATTACATCATTAATAGGCGGGCACCCCACCTAGTCTGTTTATATTGTCTCCCCCCTAATTCATGATTCATTCGAGTGAGGCTAGATATCAGATAAAATACCCCTTCTTTCAATAGTAGTCTTTTTTTGGTTTTTTCTTTCTTGACAAGCTTTAGAACTTGAACGGATTTGTCATCTTTGTTCACCACCAGCTATCATGTTCAACCACGGAGTTGCCCCGTATCTATCGAGATGCTTCTGCATAGCACCCTGGAAAAAGATAGAATATGAATCCTCTCCCCAGTGATTTGGATGCCTCTCCCATCTAAAGAGCTAGGTGTTTATCGGTCTCCCTTTTCTTTATCCAGTTGGGTTTGAATCCAAAAGGGTATTGAGGAAAGGGGTTGGCTTGGTTGGGTTCGTGGATGGGGGTTGGTCGGTGTGGGTAGGAAGGTTGCTTGGGCACGAGTAGTGGAAGACTCACTTTCCCTGTACAATGTCCGGGTTGTCCAAGTTTACCACTTCAAAGCTAAGGGTGGGCTTCGCTGCTCTCGTGTGGTTCCCTCAATCCCTCAATCCATCTATCCTTCATTCCTTATCGATAAGCCGCCCCTTCCTTTTCTAGGTATCTCGACGCATGCATGCAAACGTCCAATGGAAGAAACCATTGGCCCTGAGAGGGATAGAGAGCACTGACTTACCTTTCTTAAAATAGGGAGAGGTATGCACTCAACCTTTATATCGACGAGTGGTTCTAAAACTCCTCTAAAGCATTGATTCCAATTACGTATGGTTTAATGATGCCTCGAGAAGGGAGAGGATCAATGTCGTTTCAAGTATTGGAATGCTGCATTGGTTTTTGCATCCAACGATGGAGTGTATACGATAGTCAAGCATAGGTCGAGGGTCCGTTCTCTATCTAGAATCTTGATCGACGCGTATGCGTATGTATGTGTGTGACCTTTGAAAATGCTTTTCATTTTCATGTAGTGAGAATGAATTGAGCTGGGAAAGCACTCGAACTCTTGATGTGAGTGCCTAAAGGCCCTCTTCACTTCATGGACCTCTTCTGTCTGGGATCGAAAGCATTTAAGAAATAAGAGAAACTTGCATTCTACAAAGGAGCCTGGCTCCATAGAATCAAATTGATTTTGAATAGTGAATGAAAGGAAAGGGCCTTTAGTGACGACCCTCGTAATAGGGAGAGGAGAAGAACAACCTCGGGAATACCACACTTAAAAGTTGATCAATAGAAACCATTGGTGTAATAAGACGAACGGATTTGGGGGAGAGATTTCTATCTAGAATCCAGGGAGTGATAGCATCGAACTAACCTTTCATCTCATGTTCGAAATGCAAGTTGTTTTTTGCTAGAAGAGATTCGATGCCCTCTCGCTAACGCTCTTCCTCACTTTTCAGTGTGAGAGCGAGTGCTTCCTTTGATCACATAACTCAATGAACAACATAATTACCATCTTCCGTGCTGAGAGTGAGAGCGAGTCCTTCCTTTGGTCGGCAATCCGAATGTGTATCTTGATTGTCCTGCTGTCCTTAGTACGTCCTGTTATCAACCCATACCTTGTACACCCCATTATAAACCCATATTCCTTTTCTTACCCCTATGTCTATTGGAACTCGCCACTAAAACTATTGCTATCGCCATTGAAACAAACTATCGCTATTTCCATTGAAACTATTGTTAGAGGAGGGCAAAAGAAATGGGCAAGCCCCGCCTACCCTGTTAGCCAACCTATAGATATCCCTCTTGGAAGTTCATAAGGCAAGCCCCGCTCCTCGAGCCTCAAGTGGTTGGAATGAAATAGGCAGTGACGATAGCCCGCTTGGCAGTTAATGAGGCAAGCCCTTTTAACACAAGTGTGGCAAGTCATGAGTAAAGAAAACATCCCCTTTCATTAAGTCATGAGGAAGGCAACCTAACTACTCTGTCAGTCACGAGGAAGGCAACCTAACTACTCTACCAGTCACCTTGAAGGAAGGAAAGACTCCACCTTGTAGGAAGGGAAGTAACACCCCTTGCAGGAAGGCAAGAGTCCAACTTGAAGGAAGGGATGTAATAATCCACCTGTTAGGAAGGGAATAAACACCCTTTTTATGAATGGAAGTCTTCCTAATGAAATAAGAAATCATTAGTCACACCCCTTGAAGGGTAAGCCCACGTAGATAGGAGTACGAATAAGATTACAAATAGCATATCGAATAGTGTATTAGTACGACTTGACTAGCTAGTATGATGAAATCAAGTCATAGCCATTAGTGACTATAGCTAGTGGAAGAGGAAACAGTATTGGAAGTACACACCGAAATCTATCGATGGAAGTGAGCAGTACGACCACACTGTTTGAGCGTAAGCAAGTCTCTAGATAAAAGTACACACCAGAATCATAGATAACCGCTGAAAGAGATAATCATTGGAATGAACAACATCAGAATCATGAGCACTCATTGGAATGAGACAAGAGCACTCACCGGAATCGGATACACCGAAATCATGAGCACTCACCGAAAAGTGGCTATCTTTATCGAGTCAATTACTCTATTAGGTGACTATCTATATCAAGTGTTTGTGACCATCACTAAAAATTACCCTCCAATGGATTATTGGGGGTAGGCATGCCAGTAATAAGCCCCTCTCCTCTGGGTGCCTATGCCTGAAGGTAGGCATGGGAGTAGTACCTATGCCAGAGGGAAGGAAGGCATGAGGAAGGAATCATGAGGAAGGCAGGAGTATATATACCTGGGCTGGGTAGGAATAAATGAGATTATAACCTGGGCCTATGCTAGAGGGCATGTCAGTAGTGTGCCTAGAGGAAGGCATGCTCATAAGTATAAGTAAAGGGAAACCTAGTTCGTAGCCTTCTATGGAGGGTTGGGTTCAAATGAAATTAGTTAGGTAGGTATTAGGTCAGGACCTTACCTTCTCTATTTTTTTCCCGGTAATACCTTTAAGTAAGGACCATGACCTTACCTGAGCTATGCGTAATTGACCTTAATGCCATAAACCCTAGTGCACCGGACGAAATAAGTGTAGTAAACGAACGACACGTAAATCGAGCGATATCGCTACATAAAGAGAGAGAGAAAATCAAGTTCGTTCGAGATCAAAGTCGAGCGAGAGATCAAAGTCGAGAAAAAGATCAAAGTCAAGCGATAGTGAGAGAGAAAAGTCAAGCGATAGCAAGCGAACTACCTACAATTAATAATAAACTCGTAAATGTGGGATAAACTCATAAATAATAAGAGGGTTCTTTCAAGGTAACTGTACTACATTTCAATAGTTCCTCCAACAATCAAAGGGTCTCAGGTAGATAGGCAATGTTCTTTCCCATCCCTCCACAACGACGACCAATCCAACTGTTTAAAAATAACATTAATGGGGTAATAGAAGAACAACCAATGCTTATTTCTATGGAGATAATCACATGCTTCAGAATGCCCCCCTGCCCACCAATGGTGCTACTCAGGCAGGGATAAAATGGAAACAATCATGTTGACGGAAGAGAGAAATGTGCCGCAGAAGATGGATACACTTGCCATTCCTAGTTCTCAAGAGTGGGTTGAACCCGGTAGAAGAGTGAGTTGGTGTCTTTAGGGGGGGAGAAAGGCCGAGTTTACATAGTACAAGAAGCTTACTCGATCGGTCTAAGAGCACCAAATACAATGAAAGGGTGATCACAGATTCAGACTATTTGGAATGCTATTATCCCAAGCATGTGGGACTATGGAGATTGAGCAATTATACCCCATGGAGGCCTAATTGTCTCTTTAGAAACCGCAGAGCGACACACAAAAAACAATTTCCTGATGGTTGAGTTTCATGTTTCCGATAAAGGATTAGGTTCATAGTTCGCTTTGAAATGGTTAGACCTAAAATCAATGGAGTAATGACTACACCTAATTTGGGATTCTGCCTTGCTTTGGGGTTAATACGTAGATAATAGACTTGCTTCATGGTAACCCCATCTTTATTTATAAGCGACACTCGAGAAATAAGTCGAAGGCCTTAATCCAGTGCTTCATCGTTCATCATATCCGATTCAGGTGCGATAGTGAGTAAGATGTACCTTCAGGAGAGGGAATCCGACGGGCATCTCCATCCCCTTGGCAATTGGGAGATATATGGGTAAATAGGCCTATCAGGTGTAAATAAGTGTCGGTTGGTCAGTTCATTTGATGAGTCGAGTGAGTCTCATTATGTATGAGCATATGATATCTCTAGTATCATTATATACGTGCATCTGATATTTATATATCAAGTGATTGATTGATTTATCATATTCTAACATCAAATAGGTCTGACGTAAGCCTGGCCCTTATGTAACGAAGTACCAGGCCAAAGAAATAAGGCGTATCTTACTTGACAAGGCCACTTGGGTCCAGGAAAGCCTATTACTTTACGAAAGAGGGCCTTGAATATCACGAAGGAAGGCCCACACTAGTCCTTATCTTCTTGGCCTCATCTTCCCCTTCGACTTTACGAATGAGGGCGACTTATGTCACCAAGTCAATACTAGGTCCCCCCAACCCTCCCAACCTTTCCTCCCCAGTCGTATATAATCTAGGTTAAGCAGGAAACTCCATTGGTAGGTCTTCTACTTCGTTTCCACCCCAGAAGCTTCATATCCAACTCTTAGCTAATGAAGAAAAGGTTATCCCTTCCTGTAAGTCTTACCTAATGTTTGATTTAGAACGTCCTGCTCTTGAGCTCTGCTTAGGAAGATAAGGGGATTGGTCCCGAACTTCCTTACGCTATGCTCAGATTCCCTTGAGCTGATCCCGTCTTATTTGGGCTTGGGTAAGGTCCAGTAAACACTGTTCGAATTGTTATCAATAATAAGTATAAGAGGGTTTCTTACGATGAAATAATAAGAAAAGAAAGGTATTACCTGAGCTCATTAAGAGCCTACCTCTCGTTCACTCTGGGGATGAGGAGAGAACTCGACACCTTTACTTATAAGAGATCCTGAGCACCTTATGCTATCTCCAACCTACCCCTTAGCTAAGAGGGGAAAATAGGTGGGTGGTATTTCAGCTGGATGG
This sequence comes from Picea engelmannii, assembly GCA_009831015.1. NCBI lineage: Eukaryota > Viridiplantae > Streptophyta > Pinopsida > Pinales > Pinaceae > Picea > Picea engelmannii. Next base: position 128,072 of record ML808664.1, on the reverse strand, counting down.
GCATGTTATTCGTTATAGGTTGGTCTTTTCTAATAGTTCTAGGCCATTCTGGCTGTTCATTCATTCTGTAAGGTCCAGTCATCTGAACTTTAGAATTCCTTATGAAAGGAAACTCAGTTTTAGACCAATGTTTTATACATACATACATATTAGGGCCCAGTGCTTTACGATTTTGCTTCCTAATGCTTTCCTAACATTGATGTGGCAAGACAAAAAGAATGCTCATCTACCTATACCTATAGGCAGGTTGGTTTTGACAAGCTGGCTAGTTCTTACTGGGTCTACCTATGTTGTGGGGTGGGGGCAGAGACATACAGATTCTTCTACCTACCCCTAGTATTCTTCCATTGGGATACTTGATGCATTGTTCCATTCATGTCAACTCTACCTCCCATCATCTCGTGCTTTCGAGAGATAGATAGAGATAAGCAATCATTCTTGATCTTCTCTAATTGACAAGTAAGGCAAGACACTTGTGATTGAGAAATCGTCTACAACTTCCCGAGCGTAGAGAAGAGGACTTATTTTTGATATATCTCTTACTCTGGTCCAACTAATGAACTGCCTCATGGATAGCTAATTCTTTCATATCGGGAAGGGAAGCAATAGTCGAAGAAATCCTCGCGCTATGCAACACAGCCAAAAAAGAACCCTTTATGACCGACGAAGGGTTCATTGCTACTTGTTGGTCAAGAAAGAAGGTGTAAGAAGATTCTTGAATTGGGGTGTTTTGTTTGGACCAAAAGAGATGGGCTCACTAATAAACCCAAAAGCAAGAATGTATGTGTGTTTCTTGAATAACAAACAAAGGAATTAGAGGGACGACACACCTGCCATTGTGCATAGGGAGGTGCATCCCCATATTAGTCCCGTTTGTCGTAAGAGGGGTTCTGTAACAGGCGATATTTGAAGGGCATGCAGTAGGATAGGATAGGAGGTACCTTCCCTACTGGAATGGGGAGAAGGACTAAAAGAATCACACAAGATGACGACATTCTAGCTTACAGACTTGCAGGAATTAAATCCCACTAAGTAGATGAATGGGATTAATAATGGTGGAAAGCAACATTTTAAAGCATTCGAATTAGCTGATCGATTCAGAATTTGGTGTGGTGTGAGGATTTACAATGCCTTACTGTATCTGAAAGAATGCATTGGATGGATGCCCAGAAATTGATATGTAAGGACACGCTTGCTTCAAAAGAAGGTCCTGTCCTTTTGATCCATACCAGATAAGTGCTTGAATTTGATCATTATTTATTATGATCAAGATTTCTTGGATCATCTGATCTTTTCTCATTCATCTTCTCTTTCCTGGATGCATCATCTGGCTGCTTATTGGTGGTATCCATCTAAATGTCTATCTCTATCACCTAGCTATAGTGAGTAGCAGGTGGGATAGGAGTAAGGTCATGGAAAGTATTTGTACCTGTACCCTTCACTATGTCCCCTTTCACCGCTGTCATTGTTGCCGCTGTTTTCCGTTTCACCTCTGTCGTTTTTGCCGCCATTTTCCCTTTCACCGCTGTCGTTTTCATTGGAATGGGATGGATGGTAGGTAGTTGCTTCATTTACGTTATAATTGCATGTAATTTCCCACCTCAAGATTTATTAGATAGGGATGGGGCCAATAATAGCCCCAATTTCATCTCATTATTATGGCTATTACTCTTTGTTAACCAAGATATCGGGAAATATCCCCAAGTTGAACTGCGAACATACTTGGAGCACGAAAAAGCGACCCTTGTTCCCCAAAAAGCATCCCCGGGTTGCACAACGAATATAGAAATTACCCTAGTAAATCTCCTCCGGGAAGCCTCAGATGAACTTGGTGAGAAGACCTTGACTCCTCATTTTAGGTAGGGGAATTACTAGTTTATTTTCCAGAGGTAGTACTGGGGAAGAAAATAAATACTTTGTTACCCAGGAGGGCACCCATCACCTTCCTTGCCCCAACCTACCCTTTAGTTTAGATTTTTTGACTACGTGTCTCCTTTAGACTTTTCCAATTCCCTAGAGGCCTAAATAAAGGAGGATTAAGGGAGGTGCCTATACAAAAATCTTATTTGTTTTCCTTGTCTGGCACTTTAATTATTATTTCCATTCCTTCCTCGCTCCACTCCTTTGGTCGAGCGAGCGGTTCGTCCCTCACCCTCAGCGGGACTTCGCCTTTCTTGCTATCGCCCCTTTTCTTGAGCAAGCGCTTTGCACCTTCCTATTTTTTCACCAAGTTATCAGGAAAACTTCCCCGGGTTCCCCATCAAGCATCTTCGTATTTTCTGGGTTAGATGGAAATTCCCCTCGTCAATGGAAACTCAATATACAAAGAAATAAACTTTATAGACAAACCGACAAAAGATGACCACCAACAACAATAAGAATCTAGGGGGTAATCCTTCCTTCTTGTAAGGATGTTCTTCTTACATGGATAGATATTGTCTATCAAATATATTGACAAACCTTCTCCTATATGAGATATTTTGAATATATTTATTAAACTGGATAGCCCTTTCGCTATGAATTTACACTCTGAATAATTGGATAGCCTGGGTAGCTGGGGTGAGTAGCCGGTAGACGTTTCAACTACTCTACTTTTATACTTTTATCCGACATCCGACATTCCGACAAATTCTTTCTCACTTTACGTTTTTGGAAAACGTTCTATGCTTACATCCTGAAGCAAGGGAAGGGATTTTTTCATTCCCAGACTCAGACATTGTAGAAAGGTGCCTTCGGACGAGGGTGGATCCCATATCTTGAGTTTGATATTTTGATCTTATTTATATACTTGATATCGGGTTGGGAGAGATCTTATTTAGAACCAAACCTTGAGGCAGGTGATTCTCGATAAAACTTTTTTATTGATCTTATTTTAAACCCACTTTTTGGATTAGATTCGCCATTATGCACCTCATTTTCAGTTTCTTCTTCTTGGGTGGGCCACCCACCTAACATTGAGTGTTATAGCTGGACAAACTATTCTGAAGAACATTGTATTGCTATGATTTTGAAACCACCCTTACTAACTTGCTTGGTGCCATCCCCCCTAACCTGGTGCCTATTTCAGATGGGAATATTCTCTACGATCCTCAACTGTTTATATTGGGCCTAGAAACAAACTTAACGTACCACTATATAGACCCGGATTGGAGGGACGGATTGGGAAGCCTACTTGAAGATTTGTTTTTATACCTACCTTATATCACCTATCATGTTTACAACCAGCCTTGTTGGATTTAGGCTTACTACTTAGATTGGAAGGGATTGGTTGGATACTTAGACCATTATTGGTATTACCTTTTCTTTTGTTGATGGATGGATTACTATTTATTGGACCTACAACAACCACCAGTTTTGGGATTCTTGGAACTGCACTCTTTTATTGATTCAATACTCCCAGACTTATTAGATCCTTACAAGCTTGGCTTGCTTGGTGGGCACTTTTACCTGTCATATTTACCCTTTGCCTACTGCATTACCTTTATGTGCTACAACCACCAATAGTCTTGGATCGTTTTAACTGCCCTCTTGCTTTTATTCAATACAGAGCTAGACCCCAGAGATGATTCGAAGGGCTTGGGCACTTATACCATTGCTATTAACTTTAGATTCCTACCTACTTTATTTCTTTGGATCTACAGACAACGCTGTAACATTGGATCGTCGAAACTTAGGCACTACTTCCTGAACTTATGAGATTATATGGGGTGGTTAGGGATTTATAGACGTTATTATTAATATTATTGAGCACCTCACCTTTTGTGTCATATGGGATGGCACTAGAATTCATAGCCTTATTCTTATTGCTATTATTTAGACTCTACCCTTCCCAACTTTGTGCCTGCCTCCAACCTAATCCCTGTTTCATATGGATGGGAATAATCTTCTTTATATCTTCTTTATCGCCCTACTTATAACTTAGGGTACCACTATTGCTATTGTGTTGGGGGGGACAGCCTTTACCCGACCAAATACGCTTGATCAATTAAGACAACATTGCTACAACCTTTATATGCCTACTTCCTTTGATGGAAATGGAAGTGCTTGCTACCAACTCCCTTTACTCTTTACTACAAGCCCGAATTATAGACCTGAACCTTTTATATTCATGAGCTTGCTTGGATGCGTGCATGGGCACATACACCATTCTATTACCTTTACTTGCATTACTTACGATGTGCTACGAACCTTTCTTTCTTTTAACCACCCTTCTCTTTGACTTACCAAACTTAGTGATTAGACGTGCGTGCTTGGGTTGGCACTTACTACCTTGCTAGGACCTTTAGATGTCTTCTGGATAAATGGTACCAGAGCAGAGGTGCCACGAGAAAGAAATCCCCAGACAGGAGACGAGGACCATATGGGTTATGCCTACATGAACACATGAAGTGGGACCTACACGAAGAACCATTCGTTGAGTACTTATGTTTCATTTTTTATTCAACACTCACAAATGTGTTACACAACCCCAGCCAACCAGGTGCCAGTTTATGATATGGGGCCATTCTTTATCAATATTTTTGTTGTGATATTCTTTAAGTTCCCCTCCCTTTGGACAAAGAATTTATGTTCCAGCAAGACAAGGTTTAGACTATCCAGTCCCAGAATGTTTTAGACCATCGCTGACTCAAGTCCTTTGGAATTGAAAACACTTATCCGGTTTGAGGACTGGGATAACATAAAGATAATCCAGGGTTTACACGGCCAAGTTAACATCGTTTGTTAAGTTGTTAAGTTTGGAAGAGCTCAAGCCCAATAGGACTTCTTGCTTTAAGCTGGACGGATGGGTTTGGGGACTTATTGCTTGAGGGCATGGATGGAGGGGGAGGGAGGGCCGAAAGAAAGAAGAAGAGTAGGTTAGTAGGCAGAGAGAATTAGGTGCTTCAGGGTCAAGATAATTTAGGGATAACAATAATTTTAAGGCAAGCATTTGAATCGTTTCAACCAATGGCTAGGGGATGGCTGGTATTGCTTGCTGGCATATCGAGTCTTGGATGGGAAAGGCCACCTCTGATGCCTTCAATTTCCCACTTTTATCAACAAGGGTGAGGTAGTTCTAGAGCAGTTATTTTGGTGATTCACAAATATTATATACGTAATTATGCACTTTCATAATTGAGAAAATACTTTTTTTTTTACTTGAAGTAGGGGGTAGGCTCGACCAAAGCAAAGCCCCCACCCACTAAGTCAAATGAGAATTGACCGTCCAGGTAAGGTCTCATGGGTTTTTCCCTTCATAGACCACACTTTCACTAGCGCATTTTTCACCTCGATAGTCCAAATAGGTCTTGCCCTTCATACGCCACTTTCGATTACTTAATTTCCCCAATTTGATCAACAAGGCCACACCACCTTATTGAATTTCCCCACTTGGACAAGGGTCTTCTCACTACCCAAATTTCGATTTTGATACGCCACCCTTTCACTCATATATTGGATAAACTTGTATACAAAGAAGGAATGAGACCTTAATGAGCTAAGTAAACCCTCCATATCTCCCTTCAACTATCCCCCTCATATTGGTCCCCATGCTCCAATCTCTTGTTTCCAGAGGAGAACTTCCTACTTTGAGCAAGCTTCAAAACCTCTTTACTTTTGGATTCAGGTGCCCGGGCGTGTAGTGGTATGAAAATTCTGAAATGAATCGAGTTACCTAAAGTCAAATTATAGTTCTTTAAACCAGATGGATGGATCAATATGCCTCAGAAACCAGATACACCAACCTTTGATTCTTCAAATTCCCGTTTGGAGGGCTGGCTTTTTGGATCGAATCATTCTGAACCACCCCAAATGACCCAACAAGTTGTTCGCATAATTTCTTTATAATAGGTTTTTACCTCACTCGCTTCGCGCCTCTACGAGCCTTGCTTATTGCCATTCTTTTTCTCCACCTACCAAATCTAGTGCCAGCCCCCCAACCTGATGCCTATTTTAGATGGGAATATTTGCTATGCACCTAAATTTTTTATATTGGGGTGGGCCTTTATAGACGTGATTTATAAATCCTACCTTTTTATTATGCCGCCATAGATGACTTTATGAAGAAATTATTATTTGCTTTCTTCACAACCACCACTCCTTACCGTCTTCGCAAAACCCCAACATTTTAAGTGCTTTTTGAATCCAACAACTTCAAAACATGCCTACTTGGATTGCATGGATGGAGGGATGGATGGATGGAGGTAGGCAGACAGACAGGACCTGGCTGGGAAAGTAGGAAGACTGTAAGTTGGATGGATGGGACAACTACCCTTTGCTTCATTGGATCATATGTAGAAACTTCCCTCTTGCATTGACTCCTTACTTAGAATATCTTAACGCTTAAGTGCAGTGGATGGGAGAAATAACATCGCTATTACCTTTCTATGCCTACTTTATTAATGGAAGTGGAGTGGGTGGTTGGCACAGGAACAACCTATCGTTGGACCGTGCGTGGCAACTACCCTATTTAAGAACTACTTCCAGAACTGATGAGAGAGATTGTGTGGGCGGACACTTAGACCATAGCTATTGACTTTAGATGCCTACATTTACCATGTTAGTCCCTTCTTGCTATTAACCAATTGTACTCTTTACCATAGGCTCACAGACCTAAACTTAGAGATTGCACCAACTTCTCGATCCACCTATTCTCTTTACTTGAACTGCCTCAACAAACTTTGTGGAGTGCTGCTTGCCCAACCACTTGTTGAATTAAGACTTAAGGAGGGTAGCACTATTGTCTTTTCGGGCTGGGCTTAACCCCCATATACTAGTTATTAATTAAGACAGCTGGAAAGGAACTTTAGATGCTTACTTGGCTGAAATTTTGTGTTTACCTATTGCTCCCCCCACCTTTCAATTTACTAACCTTTCACTACCTCACTTAACCCATCTTAGTTATGGATGCCCAAACCTCTTACTTCATGCATGAATGCTTAGTCATAACAGCACTATTGCTTCACACCTTACTTCGTCTACTTGATTGAAGAACTCATGTGTTACCAACTGGGCACCCAACTTATTCTCTTTACAAACCTCTCCTCTATTCCATACCTCACTTACCCTACCCACCTTAGTTATGGTTGCCCTCAACCTTCCTTCTATCTGGATGCATTTCAACCTTGTCTCACTGTCTGGGTATGTCTGTCTCTCTTCTCCGAACATTGACGGCTAGAATAAAACCATTTGGGTACGCGTATGTCTCTCTGAACATTCGGTGGCTCTAATCAAACAATCAAGATACAACGGGGATGGATAAACTCAACCTAGTCGGAATTGTTCTTCTCTTCCCTATTGACTTTTTAATGACAAAATCACAAATATTTCATTCACACATTTCATCAAACACTTAGCAACCTAGATAACTGTTTTCTTAAATTTCAGAAATGCATACCCACTTTCAGAAATTTTTGTAAGTAGAAATACACATTGTTAAGCAAAAATATGCAGCGAAAATAAGCAAAGTCCTCTATGGCTACTATAGCAGCTGTCTTAGGCTCCTGTGACTCCTTCTTCTTCTTCTTCCTCTCAGGACATTGAGAGGCAAGGTGCCCCAACTTGTTACAACAAAAACATCTGACTTTACTCAAGTCCCTTGTGGAACTTCCTTTCTTCTTGCTCTTTGCCACAAGAGCAACATTCTCATCAACTCTGTCTGTCTTCTGATCACTGCTCTGAGATCTTTCCTGAATCTCCTCCTAAGTGAAATCATCCCACAGTCTTCTCCAATCTGGTAGATTCTTACGACCCGCCACGCACTTCACAAAGACTTCCCAATCTTTAGTGAAGCCATTTAAGGCTATCCTCACCAACTCATAATCAGAAATGACCTCTCCAACAACGACCAACTCATCTTTAACTTGAGCCACCCGGGTAAGATAAGAAGAGACACTCTCCTCCTTACCCATCTTGGTATCATGCAACTTATCCTTCAAGGCCATCTTCCGGTTCCCGTTCTTTGCCTCGAACAAGCTTTTAAGTGCATCCCACATTTCCTTGGCAGTGTTTTTCTCAGCCAAGTGTGGGATAAGGTGATCCTTCACCCCATCTAGAATAATCCTCTGAGATTTAGCTTCTTTGACCTCATGCAAGTCCAAAGCAACAGGTTCTGCTGCAGGAGCTGCTACAACAGAGCTGACATAGTTATAGATCTTGTTCTCTTTGAGAACTGCTGACAAACGAACCTTCCACTGCAAGTAGTTGGAAATGCCATCCAATTGATCTTCATATCTAATGCTTGCAGCCATATTCCCTATCACAACTCAAGGAAAACAATCACACCCTTTTGCCCAAATATCACACTGCCCACTGTCAGAGACAAAGCTCTGATACCATGTTGATTTTTTAATGAAAAAATCAGAAATATTTCATTCACACATTTCGTCAAACACTTAGCAACCTAGAGATAACTGTCTTCTTAAATTTCAGAAATGCATACCCACATTTAGAAATTTCTATAAGCAGAAATACACATTGTTAAGAAAAAATATGTAGCGAAAATGCACAATGGACAACAACCCATAACTCACAGAAATTTAGGCAACTGCCAGGGAAACCCCCAATGTGGGGAAACCCAAAAAGAGAGAGAAAGATCTATTATTCAGCTTCAAGAAAGTGTATTACAGCAACAAACTAACAATTTCCAACCAAGAAAAAATACCTCATAGCACCAAAAAACAGTCCCAAAAATTTTGCCTTGAAAAACGTGCCCAAGTCCGTACAGTTGTATGGCATCTTCCAAATCTGTGCCTCAGAAAAAATGCCCAGCAAGGTACTATACGACATGCACAGTATGGCCGAGCAGCAGCAAGAAAAACCCAGAAAAATGCCTCGATTTTTGTGCAAACAACTGCCTCAAAAACCGTGCCCCTCTTGATGTTGTACAGATCCGTACGGTACGGCTCAGCAACAGAAAAATGGTACAGCACCACAGACAGAAAATATCCTTGGGATTTGTGCCCTCTTTCTCCTTGGGAAATGGGCCATCTCATGCTGCTCACTTTCCTCTCTCAAGCCTACTCTGAAAATCTCTCTAACTCAAGTCCTCTCGTCTTCTCCGATGTGTTCTTCTCACATCCCTAAGCATGTATATGTACTTTTCTCTTTTTCCAAGAAACCCTAACTTACATAACCAACTCAATCTATTGGCTATCATAAGTCTAATTTGAGGGCTCATATTTAATGCTCCTCATTAATTACAAAATAAGTAATAAATGCTCATTAAATACTTTTTGGGTCCCACAACTTAAAAACATTTTAAGTTATAAAGTACATTCACTTTATAAAAGCACTTTATTTAAAAATTCACTTTACAAATAAAACATGTCTAGGAATTATGACTTTATGTCCTCCCCATGACAAAACACAAAAACATGAACGAGGACATCCCTTGTTATATTTCAACATTCCCAAAGGGAGGGGCAAAGTGAATCATATCCATAAAACTTTTTGTTATGAAGAACCTTGCCTTAAAACCCATAGAAATATGAGCTCAATATCAAATTGGCACCTGGTTTGAGGGGTGGGTCTAAAGAATATCCATAAGAAGGTTAACAAGAATAGTCCCTTCCCATAAAATCCTAAAGGTGAGGTGAGGTTCCCAATAACATAGGACTAACGGTGAGGGGCACAATGAAGAGCGGCTCCACAAAATAATGAGGTTTCAAAAGGCAAGATAGTAAGGAGTATAATTCAAGTTGGTGCAAAAGCACTCCTTGCCTCTCCTCTCGCTCGCCTCAGGAAAGGTAGAACCTTCTTTCTCTTCTTCTCGATGAATAAGAATAGAATAACAACACACACAGATTTGCATCATTCATTGATCATGATGAACCACTAACACCCACCTTCCTTGTTGGGCCATTCACTGGTCACTGGAAATACGCTTAAGCTTATAAATACCTTACCCTTCTCTCGCTATGCTTAGTATTTGAGGGGAAGAAATATAGGCTATAAAAAAATGTACACCTAACTAAATGATTGGGCTAAAGTAGTGGTGTTTCATTCGTTAAGGCCAAGAGCTAAAAGAAAATAAATGAATGGTAGAGTTGTCGAAAAGAGAATCCCTCACTCCTTTCTCTCATTCAGAACCGTGAATGGGACTCGAACCTCACGCGGTTTCTAAGTGATAAAGAAGGGTTAACATAATAATTTGATTCCTTTTTTCTTTCCTTCCTTGCGTATGTATTAGACACCGAAATAGTAAAACATAATCCAATCTCAGGCAATCAAAGGAACCCCCAAGCATACCCCATCGCAGGTTACCAATCTCCTAATCAACTCTTCTCGTCTGGAATTACTAATTGATATGGAATCAATCATAATAGAGAGCATTCATGTCATAAAGCACTTTCGTTTGATAGCTGAGACAAAGAGCTTCCCAACAAAAGCACAAGTTCAATGGCCTAATATATGCCCCTACTTCCATCTTTGTTGACGAATTTCTCGTTGCCTTTGCTATCGAATACATATGGCCTGCTGATCAAATTGGATCAACTGAAACAGGATATGCTATCAGTGGAGTTGGTTCTACTTCAACAAAAGTATTTGCATATATTTTTCTATCTTTGCTTCAATCGGTGATGAAACAACAGTCAATTAGTCTAAGATCTATCCCCTATTTGGAAGGGCTCTTCGACCAGTATCCAAATGCTACTTACCGACCTAGCTTACTCCGCTTATGATGATGGGTTATTAATGACCTATGTATTTACAGGTGCTATCTATGCCTCGCTTCTCAAACTTGAGGTTTGGAACCAGAAGCAAGCTTCCCTCACCTACCTCTCTTGCTACCGACTCAGCCTTTGCAATGGGTATTTCTGCCAGTGCTCTTGTCAATGATGCCTATGTAATGACTGCTGCTGTTAATGTCGTACTATAAGCTCTGAAATTGGTGGTGCTGATAGTCGCTAGGTAGCTATGATCCACCAAATCTTGCTTATGTTGTTCCCCCATAGTTGCATCTTTCAATAAGAAGTGTACCCTAGAAAAGGATGGTTGTTACTATCACAATGGTGGTCTGGAAGATCTATAAATGGGTCATTTTGACCTCTTCCATGACATCTTTAAGTCCTGCAAGAAGCTTTTGAAGTTGCACGACTTCATGACTTGTGATACTGGCTGCGACTTACTCTGTATATGTTGCACTGAGTGCTACAGAAGCCTGCTTCCAGCTTATCCCGTAAATTGTAATTTATTCCTAGCTGAAGCAGCACCCTGAGGTGCTCAATCTGTCTTCTGCACTCCTACTCAATCAGAATTTGTATATCTCCGCAACCTCACTTCATCACCAGAGACAAGCCATATCCAACTGTACCATGCTTTGCTGCCACCCACTGGAACTGCCTTGGCTCCAACCAAATACTGGTTCAGGGTGCTCACTACAAGGCAACTATCTGGCTGGAATTAACGAGGTACATCAAGGATCCAATCAACTACCCGTACATCGTGGGATCCACCAAATCTGAATCTGAAGTAGAATCACTCAACTTCTTCAGATTTTTCGTCATAGGTGTAGTCCTGGACTTGCAATCCATCATATTGAATCTCACCTGTATCCCCTGAATGACAAAGATCTCATTTGATCTCATCACACCTCTAATCCCAAGAGTACATCCGACCAAGATGCTCCATCTCGAACTCTGAGGCCAACTCCCTCTGTTACTGGAGTAAGTCCTGTTGTCTAGTTTGCCTCACTGGTTTCTCCCTCTGTGACTGAGACAAAATCCATACTCAGTCCTCCTGAATAGATGTCTCCTCTGTCATTGTAGAAAGATCACATGTCCTAGAAGCCTCTTGTCTCTGAAGTTTCTGTCTGGCCTCCTCAACTCATGGCACCTATCTATCAGTCCTGGGAGATGTTTCTTTCCCACCTAGATCTGGGGGGAACTCGCTCTGAATAATCAAATCTCTCTTGAGCCAACCAACTCTCTCTGAGATTAGGCTCACTCTGTACTTTCTTGGTTAAAACCTAGCTTATCAAGTATGCATCGATTGTGGAGTACCTTGCTACCTCTGAAACATGTCTCCCTCTAAGTTTGTTCAATCTGTGGAGCCATCCGCTCCCTCTGCATCTTCTGAAGTCTGATCTCCAATGAACTGTTATGGGAAGCTGCTCCTCCCTTCTGGATTCTGAGGGCTGAATCCCTCCGAACTCTAGCTTCCTTTGAACTAGTACTAGGTGCGACCATCTGCCTCACCACTGGTGGAGTCACCTGTTCCTCCTCATCAATCTCCATGTAGAACACTCTGTATCCCACAAAGGTATCCTTGTTTTCAGAAGGTTCTAACTTGTCCTCTTCACCTTCGGTATATGGATGCATACTGCCATGTATACAACTCCATGTTTGGATAACCTACTCCATTTCTCAAACTAGAGGCCATCTAACATGTTTCCTCCTGCAATCGTCACTATATCTCGCTCTTAGAGCTATCACCTGTGCCTTGCCCGGAACAAGCACAATAACAAAAAAAATAGTAGACAAGAACAATATTCTTATGATAATGAAATGGGATCAAGAATAAAAAAATGGGAAACAAGAACAACACTTTTTCAGTATTGTTACCAATCATTCCTCTGTGGTAACCTACCTGGAACAAAACAAGAACAAAAGACAAGAGAAACACTTTTCTAGTGTGGTGACCTCATAGTAACCTGCTCGGGACAAAATCAACAACCAAGAACATCTCCTAGAAGCTATCAATTTCATCTTGTAAATAAGTTCATCATTAGTACTAAACAATGAGCATTTACACAATGGTCATTGTACTAACAATATTCAAAACATTTGATAGAAAAAGTACTTAGTATTAATAGATCTCTAAATATTGTTTTCTGGGTTACTATATTTATTTAAGATGCAGCGATATAAAAATATCAAACATGATATGCAAACCTAGAGTCTTAATAGCTAGGGAGGGTGCACTATTCCTCTGAATGCACTAGATCCAATAATCCCTTTGCGTCATTGCCTCGACAAAGTCCCTTATACATTCCCTGCAAACACCCTCATACTATGCCGAATGATGTAACTTGGAAACAAATACAAGTGCATACCTCTGAAATTTGTAGCACCATCCATATTGTCTTCTAATCTCAAGGTTGGTGCAACTGGCAACTGGCAACTGGCGACTGACAACTGTAACTGGCGACTAACAACTGGCAACTGGCGACTGACAACTGGCAACTGGAAACTGGCGATTGACAACTGGCAACTGGAAACTGGTGATTGACAACTACAACTGGCAACTGGCGAATGACAACTGACAACAACAACTGCAGCTAGCAACTGGCGACTGTCAACTACAACTAGCAACTGACCACTGCAACTGCAACTGTAACTGTGTAGTGGAAATATTTCAACTAGCTCTGAAATCATGTAGGTGTTTACATGATTCTTAGCTCTTGATAGTTATTGTCTTATGATTAATAACAAGATTCACTTTCATACATCAATGATCATAGAATAACTATACAATGAAAAATCTCGACTATAACAATGCAGCGAAAATAACAAAATCTAGAAATATTAACCATGCACAATAGACACAAGAACACAAGAGTTTATCCTAGGAAACCCAACCTTGGAAGAAAACCCAACAACCTTTCTCTAGAGGAATTCAGT
>ML808664.1:79861-94904 GCA_009831015.1 Picea engelmannii | reverse complement strand
TTCTGATAAGTGTTTTTCTTATATTGCATTTGAAATTTATATGCTGTCACATATGTTCATAGACTGGTGGAATTGTAAATGTTTCCTGTGTAAGAATGTCTCCGTAGTAATTGATGATATGGAGTAGATGTTAGCTCATAGAATGTGTGAAATTGTAAATGATTTCAGCATGAGAATGACTGTGTAGTGATTGACATGAATGAGTTGATATATGCTTAACACCGAGGAAATCGTGCTCGACTTACGTTGATAAATGGATCTAATCATGCCCAGTCGTTCTCGGGAAGTTGTCTTCCTTTATTCGCTTCCGGAAATGCCCCGGTAAGGATCTCTTCACAGATATTCCCTCCTTGGAAAGGTTCACCAAGAACCCAGAATAAGGACTCGAACGCACAGGCCTTATTAACCCTGTACGAGGAGAAACGATCCTATTAAGGTTCCAAGATAGTAGGGTTGTGAGATGAAGTAATTCGAAGGATGAGATCTCGTCGGAGGACCCATAGTCATTCACGACCATTAGATTGACGGGAGTAATGAAGGCGTTACATACCTTGACCCTTTGTCCTCTATCATCGTGAGCAACGAGAAATTGGGTGCGTAAATCCCAAGACCCAAAAGAACAAATCTAGACCGTTAGATCTCGGTCCAATTACCTGTCAGCCGTTGGATCTGGAGAAGCTGCGCAGGGGTTAAGCGCAGGGGTAGGCATGAGAGGGTATGATCTAAACTGTCGGATCTTGGATCATAGTCCCGACAATCGTCAGATCTCGAGAAGATGCGCCGGAGTTAAACTCTAGTGTGCAGAGAACGGATCCTAGCCGTTGATCCCGGCAGGACACGTGTCAGCGTTTGGGAGGCGTCGGGATTTTTACTATCGGAGATTTGGGGAGTATAAAACCGTTACATATTGGAATCGCGATACGCGATTTCCCGATCAGATCTGGACCGTCCATTGTTCGAGGACGCGTGTCAGAGGATCCCGTAGAGTCGTGGATCGTGAAAATCAGGGTTTTCGAGGATAAGGAAACTACGTCGCTGGGAATCACGATCGGTGATATCCCGATGGTGACGTAAGCAAGGTGGGACCACTAGAGTTAGAGTGAAGGATAGGTGTCCATCATCTGGGAAGAGTCGGGAAACCTGTAGGAGAATCTCAGTGAAATCATAGCCGTCCATCCGTGAGACAAGTGGCTACCATCGAGAACCATCGGCGATTGGCCCATCGAAAAATCGGAGTTCTCGAGGCCATGAGAACTAGGACATCATAAGTCCCGAAACCCCAAGAATCAATCCGGACCGTCCATCTGCGAGGACAGGTGGCAAAGGATCGGGCGCCGTCGGCGTTTTGTTCATCGGAGTTTTCGATAGGAGATCGCGATCCGCGATCTCCCGATAGGATCTGAACCGTCCAAACAACAGGGATACGTGGCAAAGGATCCCGGAGAGTCGGAGTTCGGCATATCGGGAATCGACGTATCGGAGATTTCAAGGACATGAAACCCTTACGTTACAAAACGACGATATGTGAATTCCCGACACCATCATAAGTCGTTAATCTAAGGGACGCGTGTCAAGCATCCGGAGAGAGTCGGGAATCGAGATACTGCGGGTCCCGTGGATGTGGGTCTTGTGACATGGAAAACCCCGTAGCCTCGACAGGAATAAGGTAGTGGTCACGGAGTTGGTCGTGTGGACCCGGGGGCTAAGCCAGTGGGGTTAGCGTGACCAGAAAGGCGCGTCACGAATAAGAGAATTGCGAGTTCTGAGGACTCGTGAATTACGACAATAAAAATCCCGAAACTCCGATAGGAGTAGCCCCGTATGGAAGGTAAGACCATGGTCGTAAAGGAAGTAAACCACAGGCTTGGCCTGGGGACTTAATGCGTAAGGAGTGCATCGGGATTCGGAGGATCACGAGTTGTATGGGTGAATGAGTTTTGACATCAGAAACCTCGAATCCCGATATTGAACCAGGGATTGGCACTTCGCTAATACAGGCATCTGGAGATGTTCCTTTTTAAAGGGGAGATTAAACTAAAATTTTTTAAACTATGATAGTGGGTGTGTTACACCGAACAAGTTCACTTGCCTCCACGTGTCCCCTCCTAGATCGATGACTAGGATTCCTTTCGGGACTTCGACGATTTTCTCTCCTTCTACACAACAATGCCAACTTGTCGAAGTATCAAGTCCCTGAACTATAGGATATTACACCACACGTCCTCTCCAAATGGACGATTGGGATTGACTCCGACCTTCGAGAGTCCTTAACAATACTCCTCTAAATTTCTTTCGGAGTGCCAGACCTTTGGATCTGCTGTTGTGTGTCCTCCTGTGATCAATGGTCCATATCTAGTCCAGACTTTGGGAATCCATATAGATAGACCTCCTCTTCCCACTACTCTTTCGGAGTATTTATTCTCCAGACCTTATAATCTGTCGCAGCATGGTTTTCCCAATGGACGACCTCGATGACTTTGAGACTCTTGTCTTCGGTAGTCATGGCTGCTCCAACTTGTTGTTCTCCTAAACCTCCAAACCAACGAAGCTTGGATCCACGTGTCCATTCCAACGGACAATCGAGATTCACTCTATCTCTTGGCTCTTTGGGAATTCTCGATGCAACCTTACCTGTTTCCTCCAGAGTAATGGACCTTCAGACTCCTCGATCTATTGCCACGTGTCCTCTTATTCAACTGTGAGGATCTACTACTCCCTTTGGTGATTTGGGGGATTTGAACCCTCCTAATATTTATTCTCCCATAGTTTCTTGTCCCCAAACCACGGGATCCGGTGACACCTGTCCACTAAGATTGACGGTGGAGATGGGCTCTAGTCTTCGGCAATTCTGCCTGCTCCAACTCTGTATACTCCTAGAGTGCTTACCTTTTGGACTTTTGGATCTACGACCATGTGGCTTCAAAGATCAATGGCCAGGATTCACTCCGGCCTTCTGGACTTTGGGGGGCCCCAAATTCTCCACACAATGAATCCTATGAATACGCGAAGTTCAAAGGATTTTGTCGATTAAACCCCATGTAACTCATCTAGATCTAACGACTATCCATCCTCTGACAAACTCCCGAAAGGATCTCAACCATTGATTTCCCCTCTTCAATATCTTCCTCCTTGAAATATATCCATGACTTTGGTTGAACACACGAAATTTTAACAACTTAGAGGGTTAAACCTCAAGTGACTCACCTGGATCAGATGATAGTCGATCCTCGCGCCTTGATCCAATGTACAAGATTTGTTCTCCTCTACGTGCGCCTTCTAAAACCGGACTCTAATCTAACGATCCAGATATGCTCTCTCATTGAAATCGACGCTCCTATAGCTTCTCCCTCTGCGCGCTTCATCTCCTAATGAAGGATTATCTTAATAATTTTCAAAGGCTTCGAGGCTTTGAATCTTCTCCTCTACAAGCTAACTCCTCGGCCTGCGTTGCACCTCCTGATCCTGAAATGATTTTTAAATTTCAAAAGGCTCAGCCCTTTGAACGTTTCCCTCCTAGGGTTGTCTACTTGGCCTTTGCTCGCATTCCTGGAAACGCTACTTCTCCTGAGTTTTTTCACTTCAAGGGACTTTAATCTTGGCGCATGCTTGCGCTGCTTCTGCAAATCAGGAACCTTGGAAGGTCCTCACCTTCTGCACTCCTTGTAGAGTCCTCGTGCACAATGGCACTATCCTTCTTGAGCTTTGGCTTGCTTGAATCTCTAAGGGTCTTGGCCCTTTGTTCCTTCAAAGGAATTCTTTTTCCCTCCTGACACTCTATGCTCGTCCTTTTGAGTTTATGGACTTTGAAGTGGTCCTCAGTGCATTCCCTACACTCGCTTCTCTTCGAGTCTTGAACTCCAAAGGCTCCAACCCCACACTCCTTGCGCTTGTCTCCCCTGAGACTTTCTAAACACCTAACTAAGTGTTGGCCCAATGCACTCCTCACATGAGTCTTCTTCTGAGTCCTAAACTCTTGAGGTTCACTGGTGCACTCCTTGCACTCCTTGCAAAACTTTTCCCCAGAGTGTTCAGTAACTCTGGTCCTCCTCCTCCAACTAGCTATCAGAGTATTCGGTAACTCTGATAAGCCTTCCTCGACACTACTCCTTCTGAGCTTCAGAATGGTTCTAGTGTACCCACCTGGCACGCTCTTTCTCAGAACTCACAACAACGTTCAAGTGCACTCCTTGCACCGACTTCACATAGTTTCAATACTTTGGTGTGCAGTCCTTGCACAAGCCTAAGACCCCATAACTACTCAGAAATCTACAGATAGGGAAATCTATCTAAACCTGGAAATGTAACCTACTTGCATAGATCTACAACATACATGAATGAATACATAAAAACATCCAGAGAATAACCAATCAACACATATAAAAATACAAACACCTTAGATGCAGGAAAAACTACTTTTGTATTATACCTGAATGCTTCTGTACTAGATTTACAAAGGTTGGACTGCTACACAATGTTCAACACTTCCTCCCCTCTCTCTCTATCTCATTCTCTAATCATCTAATCATCTCATGAAACTAATGAATTTTGAAAACCAAAGATCTTTTACAAAAGAGGGGCTCCTCGAGCCTTCCCTCCATCCACCTACTCACATTGAATTTGCATTGAATTACATTCAATGGGCATCTAGTCCGAATTGAATCTAGAACCAACAACCTGTCAACCATTAAAGGCGACATTACATCTTACAATAACTTCAGCTTGTTTAAAGACATGGCTCGGATTTTCTTGAGCCCTCAAGCATTTAATTACATTTAAAATTTTTAAATTTAGGCTGATTTTTGAAAGGACTGACACATCCTTCTTTAGGATCTGCTCCCTCCTAATGTGATGATGTGTTGCCTTACTGGCATTGATGAGGTGGAGAGATGCTCCTGGATCACCTTCACTTGTCATGCTATGCCTTCACTTACCTTGCCTTGCCTTTGCATGCCTTCACTTGCCATGCCATGTCTAGCCTAACAAGCTGTTAAAATGTCAAACATATGTAATAAGCATGAAGAAAAACCCTAGTGCCAAAGATACTCCAACAAATAGTTTTTCGGTTGACCGAATGACAGTGTAGGGGGCCCACTAGCTAAAACTCCGTGCATTGTATCTAATGCAACTAACCATTCATCCATCCAAGTTTCGGTTTGAGTTTTATCACGAGTTGCAACTCGCCTGCTCAATCCATTCATGGACATGTGGCTGATTTGGTCCGAGAGCATAAAATCCAAACTGAGCAGCATAATAGAGTTTTGTAAGCTCCCGCTAGTATTTTTTTCCAAGGCCCATGTGACTTTGCTACCCTCAAACGCCCAAGATAGGGATCTTGAAAATCAACCTCCTCTTTATAAATTACACTGTGCCTCATTGACCAAAACCCTAGTGCTGGAGAAACTCCAACAAATGGTTCATCCATTCAAGTCTCGATTTGAGTTTTATTGCGAGTTGCAACTCACTTCATCAAGTAATTCAGAGACATGTGGCCAATTTGGTCCGTGGGCATAAAATCCAAATCGAGCAACATAACGGAGTTTCGTAAGCTCCCACAAGTTTGTTTGGTCAAGGCCCATGTGACTACACTACCCACAAACACCCGACATCGTGTTCTTGAAAATCAATCCCCTCTTCATAAATTTCACTATGCCACATTGAGCAAAACCCTAGTGTCAGAGATACTCCAACAAACAGTTTTTCTGTGAACGAAATGATAGTGTAGGGGGCCCACTATCTGAAACTCGGTGGTCCAGATCCAATGCAACTGACGGTTCATCCATCCAAATCCTAGTTTGAGTTTTATCGCGAGTTGGAACTCACCTCCTCCAACCATTCAGGGACATGTGGTGAATTTGGTCTGGGGGCATCAAATCCAAACTGAACAGTATAACGGTGTTTTGTAAGCTCTCACAAGTTTTTTTGGCCAAGGCCCACGCAACTACACTACCCAAAAATGCCTGACACAATGTTCTTGAAAATTGATCTCTTCAGAAATGGCACTATGCCTCATTGAGCAAAACCCTAGTGTCAGAGACACTCCAACAAACGATTTTCCGGTTGATGGAATGATAGTGGAGGGGCCCAACCTGCTGAAAATCGATGCTCTGGATTCAATGCAACTAACGGTTCGTCCATCTGAGTCTTGATTTGAGTTTTATCCTGAATTGTAGTTAGCCTCATCAAACCATTCAAGGACATGTGACCAATTTGGTCCAGGGGCATAAAATCCAAACCGAGCAGAATAACAGACTTCTGTAACCTCTTGCAAGTCTATTTGGACAAGGCCCATGTGAATACACTACCCACAAATTCCCGACACAGTGTTCTTTAAAATCAACATCCTCTTCAGAAATTGCACTATGCCAAATTGAACAAAACACTAGTGTCGAAGATACTCCAACAAATGGTTTTCCGATCGATGGAATGATAGCAGAGGGGCCCCATTAGCTGAAACCCGGTGCTCCGGATGCAATGCAAATGACGATTCGTCCATCTGAGTCTTGGTTTGAGTTTTATCACGAGTTTCAACTCGCCTCCTCAAGTCATTTAGGGACATGTGGCCAATTTGGTCCGACAACATAAAATCCAAACTAAGTAGCATAACGAAGTTCTGTAAATTCCCATAATTTTGTTTGGCCAAGGTCCACGCGACTACACTACCCACAAATTCCCGACACACTCTTCTCTAAACTTGACCTCCTCTTGAGAAATTGCACTATGCCCCATTCAGCAAAACACTAGTGTTGGAGATACTCCAACAAATGGTTTTTCGGTTGACGAAATGATAGCGTAGTGGCCCCACTAGCTAAAACCCAGTGCTCTTTCTCCAATGCCACTGAAGGTTCGCTCATCTGAGTCCCGATTTGAGTATTATCATGAGTTGCAACTCACCTCCTCAAGACATTTAGGGACATGTTGGTATGGAAATGCAAGAAAAGGAAAGGAAATGCAAAGCAAGGCAAGGCAATCGATGTAAAGACATAACAAGGCTTAGCATGGCATTACATTGCAAGGCAAGGTCTAGGTCTAGGTATAGATAAATCCTATTAATTAGGATAATCCATGTTTGAGAACTATGAAGATACCTTAGATATATGAATAGAGAGAGCTTATGYTATGACATTAAAATTCTCATGCAAGTATTTTKATCTRAGATATATGGGATACAAAATGTAKAATTACATGCTTAATGAATCCTTTGATTGTAATTTTTATGTATCAAAATTGTTCATTTAGTAYAAGCAATATTTATGTATTAAACTTGTTCATTTAGGTAAGGCATGGCAAGTGAATGCAAGGCATGGTATGGAAAGGCATGACATGGAAAGGCATACCATACCATACCATAGCATGGCAAGGAAAGACATACCATACCATACCATACCATGGCATGGAAAGGCAAGGCATATCATACCATACCATACCATGCCAAGGATACCATACGATAGCATGGTAAGGCAAGGCATACCATACCATACCATGCCATGCCAAGGATACCATAGAATACCATATCATACTCAGGCAAGGCAAGACATACCATACCATGGCATGGCAAGACAAGGCATACCATACCATACTATGCCAAGGTTACCATAGCATACCAAGACAAGGCAAGGCATACCATGGCATTGCATGGCATGGCAAGGTAATGCAAGGCATGCAAAGGCAAGGCAAGGAAAGGCATGGCACAACAAGGCAAGGTAAGGCATGGCATGGCATGGCATGGAAAAACAAGGCATACCATACCATACTATGACAAGGATACCATAGCATACCATAGCATACTGTTGGCAGCCAATTCATTTTTTTTATTATCTTATAATATGCCTACACCTATGTTTTGCAAACATCATTTTTTTCGTCGCAATTTTCAATAAACGACATTTTCATTTTTTGCGACATTTGCACATTTGTCTTCGTTAAGTTTTCACAACCGTAAGCGTGAAAACTTCTCCTTTCGAAGTCGTATTTCGATCATTATCTGAACTGTCAATATCTCTTTTGTCATTATGCCTATTGCACTCACCTTCTATTGATCATTATACGACTGGAAAGATCCTCTAATCGGTTCTCATACTTCGATTGATTGTATAACTTGGTTTTATTGAGTTTGTAAGACATTTAGCATTTGGAATTGCACTTTATATGACTTGCCTGATCATTGATTCTATAAAAATGCATAGGGGTTATGATAATTTTTTTTTATATATATGTCTTTTGATATAATCCTTATGTTAATCTTTTCATAATTTTTGGCTTGTCGACTATATGAATACCATTTGACACCTTGGTTAAACTTTTGATTATATGAGCTGATACATTGGTGCATAGTTGATTTTGGTTTTGATTTATAAGTCGGGTGTTTAAACACTATGGCATAACGTTTGCGCGCATTGGTATACACATTTGATTTCATTAGTTGGGCACATGACTCGATGGTTGAACTACTATTATGGATTGAACATCTATGTAAATCGGCGGTTGTACTTGGGTAATGAATATTTTGCATGGCAGACTCCACCACCTTCGCATGCTCGCATTTATGCCTATCCCTTTTGCTCGTTCATTTCTGTTAGCTCGGGTAGCTCTGCTCCTGTGTATGTTGGTGATACAAACCCTCGGCTTACCATGTGCTCGGCTCCATGGCACCAGTCGTGCGGGTTGAGCCAAATGGCAATCAAGCCTTGTTAATGTTTGACAATGCCCGCTAAGATTTGGAAGACAACAGATGGCTTACCTTCGTGAAATGATTTGAGGGTTTTAATCTCTGTGTAGCACGACAGTTTGCTACGACCTTCGATGGTTGTAGAGCTAAGGTGGGAAATGTACAGTTGGAAATTGATGAGAAATTTATCAGTCTTGCCACAGGGTTACCTGCCACAGGACAACGTTGGTTTAAGAATTGTAAGGTCGAGGAGGTCCCGTGGACATTGCTGTTTCTATCGCGCAAAGTCACCTCTTGTGACAGAGGTATGCCCATATCTATGCTCAAACCACAATGGCACGACTTATTAATGCTAGTCAAGTAGTTCGTGACCTGTGAAGGTCGATACGAACTTGTGTTCCTCTACCACCTGCGTTTGCTGATGATTTTTATAGGGTATCCTTTAAACATGCCTTTCTACTTTCATCGTAGCCTATATAAAATGTCGAAAAAATTTAAGAGGCAGAAGGCTGACAGCAGCCTGTTTCACCATGGACTTATCAAACTTATCATGGTTTATCATTTGAGTTTGCATGGTGATAGTTGGAGGGTTTTCATCGCCCGTAATGGCTTTGAGGACACAGACCCTGTACAGGTTGACAAACCTGTGGTAATGGAAACCAGGGCCAAGCCGCCTGTACCTTTACATCTCCTACTGCCTAAACCCTCAACCGACCCTCCTATTGACTTACCCGGCACTGTAAATAAGAGTACAGAGGCTATTAAAAAGCCTATGAGCAAAAATCCCAAGGCAAACCCTACTGCTAACGCAAAGGGTAAAAGGAATGCCCAACTCATTTCGAGAATGGCCAGAAACAAACCAAAAACCTCTGCCAAGTCCAACCCTATCGTCGTAAGTGAGGATTCTGATTCTGATGTTGAACGTTTCTTAGCTAGCGAGTACCCCTACTTGCAGGGTTTATGTCTCGAGCCTTCTCATGATTTCGTATCAAACCTTCCCCCCTGCCTACAGAATGACCCTAACTACCCGGGTATTAAATTGCCTCGTGAAACCCTCAGTCATTTGGCCAAACCCTCGCCTGCTCTTTCTAAACCCACACAGTCACCCTGTGACCAATGCAATTCATGGTTAGAACGATACTACATTGATGTTCCCATACTCCAATCGAAGATTCAATCACTGGAAGATCAAATTGCAGTGCTAACCAGTCAAAAAGCCAAGCTCCAAGCAACAGATAAAAAGCAAAAGACAATTGGCTCCATCCTTTTCAAAAACGTGGAATCAGTCACGGCTGTTGTAAATTCCAAACTGGCATAATCAAGCAGCCTCGTCGCTATACAGGTATGGTTTTGACATCGTTTTTGTTTTGTAAATAATCTAGGTTGATATAATGAATTGAATTCAGTTTTTAAATAGCTCAGTTACTCATCCAAATGCCTTTGTCATTCGGTGATCATCCTGTACATGGTTTCGTTTTGATAAAAATAGAAGGAATTTCGATTCGATATATGATTTGCTCATAGATTTTTATTGGATTTGAGTGGTCTTCGTTTGGATTTGATTTGGTTAATCGGCATGATGGAGTTAACGAAATTGTTGGTTCATTTTCAATTCAATTCGTTTTGTGCCCACTCCCAATAGGAAGTTTGTCACGCTCAATTTAGAATACGATTTGTCTGGATTTGATTTTGTTGTATGCTATGGTTGGTAAATGATTTTATTGAGTTTGGTTGTTATGATATGTCGTGTCATGTAATCTTCTATGAACAAGAATGCAACTCTGTTCGGTTTCAATTCAAAAGGAACGACTCTATTTTTATAAAAACAATATGCTCATTTTAGCTTGTGCATGCACACCCGAATCATGGAACGATTTTGATTCGTAATGACTATGTTTAAATCTTTTCTATTTCTTGAGTTGGAAAGATTATTTGATAAGTTGGATTCCGATTGTAATTGATGCTCTGTTTGATTTTAAAAAACGAATTGGTTAAACCCAGTTATAATTCGTTTGATTGGGACGATTTTGGTAAAGGAAGATCGATCTTGTTTTCTCACTGTGCAATGATAAACGATTGATATCTATAACGAACTATGTTTGATTGATCCTGTTACGATTTTGTTTGTGGACAGTTGCGAGTCAGTTATGGTTTGAATTTTCTCATAGCCTAAATCGTTTGCTATACAATTATCATGATTTGAAAATAATCCTGTTCGATTCGATTATTTCTCCTGTTGATAAGACAAGTATAACGAAGTGTTTGCAATTTGTTTTGTTTTCAATTGAATATCAAAACAATTTTATAACTGAAGGATTCAATTTGTTGAGAAACGATTACAGTGCTGTTCCATATGATTTTGTTCACCCGACTTATGATAATAATCAAAACAGAGTATTCCTATCTCTGTATTCAGTTGAATGATGTGGATCATGTTTGATCTCGAATGGTATAATAATTTCAAACTAAATGATTCGTTTTCAGATAGTTCTTGGATGATGATTAAATTTAATTATTTAAAAAGATTTGAATTAATCTCAATGCCGATTCTGTATCTTATTTAGACAAGCTACATAATCACATGATTCTGTAGCTAGTCTATAGAATTAGGTTTTTATTGTTTTGTTAATAAAATATCTCTCTAACTTGTCTATTTTTGACCTGTTTCAGGTAAATCCGAATTGCATGAGACATGTTGGGTAGTTCAAGATATATTTGGGTGTTTTAGTTTTATTGTAGTTGCTTAGTTTAGTTAAAATTGGGAATATCTTCCCAGATTTATGTAAACAGTATGATAACTTCCACAGGGAGGTTTTACCCTGTGGAAAAACTTATAAATACTTATTATTTTTGTAATAAGGGGCATCCTCGCTTGTGGGAGAACCAGGATTATGGATATCTAATACAGACTGAGACAGGAGTTGATGTTCTGCTACAACTTTAGCTTTTCATAATATCAATCTTTTGTTTCATGTTATGTTTATCAATTTGCATTTGATTAGTGACTACTTTAGCTATCATAGTCTTTTGCAAGTGATATGATTTAATTAATATGATCCATATCTGATTTCTTCCAGTATTTAAAAACATAGAAATTATTTGATTCAGTTTATGAATGACAGATTTCTCTTCTTCATTAATTGAATTATTAAGTATAAGTTTTTGCATAACAGGTTTACCTAATTGCGGAGATTTATAAATCATATAATTGTTGTGATTTTTATGTCTTGTTTGTCTTGTAAACAAACTTAAAGAGCACTACAACTATCGTTTACGAGAAGCTTCTGGATTATTCGGTGCGAGTTTTCTTCCTCCGATCTGCTAGTATAGTCATCATACACAGGGAAAATCTGGAGCGTTTCTCCAAGTTAGTTTGCGATTATTTTTGTTAATTTGATTAGATATACTTGTAGTTTAGATTAATAATTTAGTTTAGTTATTCTTCTGTTTTATTTCTGTTCATAAAATTATAAAAGCAATAAAAATATCTCTCGCTGTCTTAGGGCAGAATGCAAATGAGTTTTTTAGGTTTTAATTAAATCTGTAAATTGTCAATATTATACATTTTGTGAATAAGTTATATTGCAGTTAGTAGTTAGATAGTTAATTAGATTTAATTTAGTTTGTTTTGATAATTAGTTTTAGTTAGTTTGTTTAGTAGTTAGTTTTAATTAGATTAGTTTATTAGTTAGTTTTATTTATTGTTAGTTAGTTTAGTTAGTTTTATTTAGTTTTAGTTAGTTTAGAATAGTTTTTCTTTTTGTTTTCTTAGGACCTTAGATCGGCTAACGAAGCCGCTAAACCCGTCAGGGTGGTTCATTCCAAACGGCTTGGGTTATTATACAACCCCGAACCGGTTCCACTCTCTCAGTTGACGGACGGTCAATTTCGCCCGTCAACACATACCAAGGCAAGGCATACCATGCCATTGCATGGCATGACAATGCAATGCAAGGCAAGGCAAGGCATGGCATGGCATGATAAGGAAAGACAAGGCATGGTATGGCATAGAAGGGCAGGGGAAGGCATGGCATGACAAGGCACGGAATGGAAAA
The DNA here is from genome assembly GCA_009831015.1 of Picea engelmannii. Taxonomy (NCBI): domain Eukaryota; kingdom Viridiplantae; phylum Streptophyta; class Pinopsida; order Pinales; family Pinaceae; genus Picea; species Picea engelmannii. The sequence goes on along the minus strand of ML808664.1, from coordinate 82,184 downwards.
GCATGGCATGGTATGGCATGGAAAGCCAAGGCATGGTATGGAATGACAAGGCATGTCAAGTGAATGCAAGGAATGAAATTGCAAGGCATGGTATGAAAAGGCATACCAAACCATAGCATGGCAAGGAAAGGCATACATTACCATACCATACCATGGCATGGCATGGCAAGGCAAGGCAATGCATGCCATGACAAGGCAAGACAATGCAAGGCATGGCATTGCAAGGCATGGTATGGAAAGGCATACCATACCATTGTTAAGGTTTAAGCTATTATTAGAGTTCTTTTCATTTCAATAGACAATAATAGCATAAGATAGGATCATTGAGAAATACACAATCACAAGAGACACATCATTTATCCTGGGAAACTCTCAAGGGGAAGAAAAACCAACAAAAACTTCCTTATTATAGATAGCCAATACAATGCCAAGAGATAACTCAAACAAATACAGAAAGTCCTCTCCCAAGAATGCACCTCTCTCTCTCTCTCTCTTCTCCAACTGCAACTCCGAAACTTGTTTCTCAATGAACAAGTGAGTGTGTGTATAAGTGAGGCACTAGCCTCCTTATTTATACAATTCTAGCACGTGTGGAAGTGTCTCTTCACTGGCAGGGCCAACTTCTCAATCTGGGTGGTTATAACCACCTTTAATATATTTTGGGGACTCTTTAATATATTATGGGGCCAACTTCTTATTCTGCCTATTACAATTATATTTGGATCAATCCGCAAAAGGGGATTTGGTCCTTTACATTAGCCGACATGATCAATCTGCAATGGGGATTGATCTAATGAATAATTCCACAATAATAATTAGAATACTCCTTGCAGTTACATTATTTCAACACTCCCCCTTAACAAGAAGGGTATTCTTCATCAACATTAGGCGATAGAGAGGACAACATCATCAACAACATCAGGTGGGTGAGAGGACAACATCATCAATATCATCTTGGAACACTGACTGACATATCTATAAATCATCGAAAGTTTTTCTCATCAACAACATCGTCATTCTCAAATGAATGAAATCATCATCTGCATCAATATGAATTAGTATAAAACTAATACATCATCATCACAACACGAGGTTGGTCACATCATCACAGCACGAGGCTGACTCATCATCACAATAATGGAGTGGATTTATGTCACAGCTATTAGGCTGGAAGCACAATACTCATCTTGCTTTTCGTCATAACAATCAAGCTGGAAGCACAATACTGGACTGGCTTTGCATCACAACTATCAAGTTATAAGCACAACACTTGTCTTGCTTTTCATCATAGCAATAAAGCTAGAAGCACAATACTCATCTTGCTTTTCGTCACAGCTATAAAGCTGAAAGCACAATACTCGTCTGGCTTTTCGTCACATCTATAAAGCTGGAAGCAAGGTACTAGAATGGCTTTATGTCACAACAATTAAGCTGGAAGCACAGTGCTAAACATATCTCAACACAACAACTAGACTTGCTTTACGTCACAACAAATAGGCTGGAAGCACAGTACTAGGCACATCTCAACACAACAACTAGATTAGCTTTATGTCACAGCGGTTAAGCTAGAAGCACAATACTAGGCACATCTCAACACAACAACTAGACTGGCTTTACGTTACAGCGGTTAAGCTGGAAGCACAATACTAGGCACATCTGAACACAACAACTAGATTGGCTTTACGTCATAGCGGTTAAGCTGGAAGCACAGTACTAGATATATCTCATCACAACACTACTCCCCCTTTCAAGGAAGGTCCTTTCGGACTATACCAAGATTATCTCGAAAGTGCTCAAACTTTACATGAGATAGAGGCTTGGTCAACACATCGACAACTTGTTCATCCGTGCTAACGTATTGGAGCTTTATGGCTTCTCTCTGCACCATGTCACAGATGTAATGATATCAGATCTCTATGTGTTTCAACTTGTCATGGAATATAGGATTCTCTGTCATCTTTATGCAACTCTGGTTGTCACATAGGATCGTGGTTGCTTCCATCTCTAGGTCAAATAAACCGGTCAATAACTTACAAAGCCATATAGCTTCACAGTTGGCAGAACACGCAACAATGTATTCTTCTTCCGCTATACTGAGAGCAATGCTGGATTGCTTCCTACTCTGTCATGAGATCATGGTTGATCCCAAACTGAAATAGCATCTTGAAGTGCTCTTCCTGCCAGAGACACTTCCAGCCCAATCTGAATCAGTGTACCCACTCAATGTGAAATCATGATCTCCATCATAACTGAGACCACAATCTAATGTACCCTTAAGGTACCTCATCACATGTTTTGCAGCAACTAGGTGAACATGTCTGGG
>ML808664.1:49241-70075 GCA_009831015.1 Picea engelmannii | reverse complement strand
TTTCAATGAGTCTCTTTTTGATATGCACATCAATTATGGGACTACCTCTATCAATGTATTTAGTCATAAAGACTTTTCTAAGCATCATATCAACTAATTACCCAATGACTTGAATAGTTTGTGGGTCTTTCTTTTTCTAAACAAGCTTCCTTCGCCAAAGTTATCTGACAACTTTAGCATAAATATGATCACATTTAATTGCTTGGAAGAATCAAATTTTTACACACACATTCCTTAGTTCCCCTAATAAATAAAATTCAAACTATGCGGGGGGGTTGTCTAAGCTTAACCTCTTCAGATAGGGAGGAATTTTTTCATCCACCGTTGATTGTGACTTTTCTAAAATTTTTAGGGAATTGGTTTGTGGTGTTTCGAAAGGATGATTAATATAATGATATTCTACAGATCTCCCATAGGATTGTGATATTTCTCATAATATTATTCTATAATGATTGGAGGAGTTTTCTTATTAAGAATTCTCCTTGATCATAAGTGGAGTCTTGATAGTCCATAAGAGAGATAAAGTTTGTAGGGTAACCATGCAAATTTTCATTGTAAGTAGGCTGAGATGTTTTATTGTTTGTGTTAGCAGTGGGTTCAGGAGGTAGTTGAGGTCTTGGTGGAGGGTCATTTTTAGCCAATTGTAATTGATGCTACTAGGGTAGTTGTGATTGTGATTGTGGAAATTGAGGTTGTCGTGGAAAGTGGAGGTAGTTGTTGTTGATTCCCAAAGGAGAGACTTCACTAACTCTTCTACCACAAGTGGTTTTTGGTTGGTTGGGACTCCCATTGCTACCAAGGCATGGAAGAATACCAATTCTGAAGAGGATATTGTAAATTTTGCTAGTTAGCCCAAAATGCTTTATAATATTGGGAAGGGTCTTGAGCCATACTTAATGCCTGAGGTTGCCATGATCATTTTTGAGCAATGAAACATATTTGTTTGGTCTCCTTATTCACACCTAGATACTCTGATTTCAACTTTGGTAGAGACATAGAGAAGGACAACTATTTGTATGACACCGTTCATAAAGTACACATGTTCCATTGTTTTTCAATAGGAATTCCTTCAATGGATGATTTTTCCTACATTTGGAACAAAATATTGCTAGTGCAAACTTTTATTCATCCCACTTATTTTTAGGTTGTAGTATATCAAGATGAGAATATTAGTCTTGAAATCCTCCAACAAGTTGACAATCTCAACTTGAGTAATTTCCCCTCCAAAAAAATTTGAAATTTTGGAAATAATATATATGGGACCCTTTCCTTGAATTTCCCCTTAAGTAGCATTTGCATAATTCAAAAATTTGATCATATGTTAGTTGAGATATATCCTTAGCTCCCATCAAGTTTAAAAGTTTAAAAGGCCAATACATTCATCTCTAGTTCCTCTTAACAAAACAATTCAAGGGTTTATTTATCTAACTTACTTTGTTTCGATCTTTGCAAATTATACTGAAACCTATCGACATAGTCTTCCAAAATTTCATCCTCCTTCTCAGTCATCTTGAAGATTTATTCCCTTAGATCTTTGGCTGTATATTAATCTTGGCATTTCTTCAAAAAAACTCATTTCATCTTATCCCATGTTTGAATACTATTTCCACCAAGTCCCATAAACTAGAGGAGTGTTGCATTCTTCAATGCGGTAGGAAACAAATTCAACTTTTGAGCATCACTAACATAATCGTAAATCCTGCAAAGGAATTCAAATTCAAACATAAAAGTATTGGGATCTTGACTTGCAAGGCCATTAAAATTTGGTAAGGCTGATGGAGGAATGTTCTTCGTCTGTGTTAGACCTCCCATATCTCTCATTGGGAACTCAAAGGTGATAATCTCCTCCTTAATGGAGCCCGCTCCTTCTTCTTCTGCCACGTTGTGAAGAAGATCAGACTTCAAAAACTCTGTGCTAGGTTGTACTATGGATTCCTTGGAGAAAGAAGATTCCCTTGAGATTTTTTGTTAGGATGCCCACTTACATCCATCTCTTATCCTAACTAAAAACTGTGTGATAACATTTTGGAGTTGTTGCCGGGGAACATTGAGTCAATTCTCCTCAAGATGACACTTTTCGGTAAGACTTGCCTCTAAAGTATTTACTTTACAAGCTTACCTGGCGACTCCACTTAGGGTGTTTTCCCTTATACTTTGATAGTTTCAAGCAAATTATGTGGTGACTCCATAAAATACAAGGAGGTACACTAATCCTCCTCAATCCTTCAGAAGAAAGCCTCCCAGTAACTCTCCCATTGTAAAATCACTTTTTGGAGGGAGTCTTCCTTTGAAAACCATGTCTAGCTCAACAACTCAGATCAATGCAATGAACCCATGCAATAATCAAAGGCAATGGTTATCCAGTATTTTCAAACCACTAGACATGCCAGCCATACAAGGCTACCCTAGGCAAATTCCACCTAAGTATGAGAAGTGGTTTCCTAAGTTTACCGGTACTGATGCAATCAATGCCGAAGAGCACATGAGCAATTTCTGGGAATTTTTTCAGCTTCACCCCATTAGTGATGATGCTGAAGACCTAGTCATGAAATTGTTCTCTGCTACCCTCCCTGATTCTTCAAGGTGATGGTATCTTAGTCTTCTCGATGAAAACATTAAAATCATGGACAAACTAGAAGAAGCATTTCTCAAGATATGGAGTATCAAAGAAGACCCCAACATGCTTCTTACCATATTGAACTCCCTTTGGAAACATGAAAATGAATCCATTAAAGAATTCCATACTAGGTTGTAAATTTTGTTGCAAAAGATCCCTGCAAGCCATCATCCAAGCGATAATTATCTTGTCTATATTTACACCAAGTCATTCACTAGCTAGCTAGGGTATCTTCTAAGGGACAAAAACCCCCAATCAATCCAAGAAGCTCAAGAATTGGCTATCAAGATTGAAGGAAACCTCCATTCATCTAAAATTGAGCCTTTCATGAACCCAAGGGGGAATATGGACATTAAACCTAATATAGTCCACAACATTGAGCCTTCCTCGGACCTTTGCACCAGCATGGCGAAATTACAAGCAACCATGGATGGCATGATAAAAAATCAAGAGCTAATGATGAATAGAATTGTCAACTTGCAAAGGGATCAAAGATAAGCACCTAGGGTCCTGTACAAAGGTCTATTCCAAAAGGGGAACCAATACTATAAACCAAAAAACGATCAATAGGTTCCAAACACCTTAGCTCCTACCAATGTTGTAGATGAAAATCCTTGGTGTTTACAATGCATTGAAGCACATTGGGAACATGAATGTCCTTATAACAATGATGGCCATCAACAAGTGAACATATAGGCCATATCATGGAAGGCCCTCAAATAAATATCACCATTGGGGAGCATCAGGAGGGTATGAAAGAAGCAACAAGGTTAGCTAGAATGGCAATAATAAACAACCTAGACCAAGAATCAAAAAAGAAGTTGAAAAAACAAGAGTTCTAGGTGTATAGAAGAAAGAAGCTAAACCAACCCACCTCTACCATTCCTTTGGTAGCCCAAACAAAACTCCCACCTCTGGATGTACTTCATCCTAAGACATCCAAAACTGAAAGGGTTAACTTGAACTATGAATTTGAAGGGGCGTTATCTAAGATGCATGTAACCATCCCTCTAAAAGAAGTCATTAAGGTACCATATGTCAAAGAATGATTTGAAAACATTTTCCAAGGATCAAATGCACCCATGGACCCTCCTATCATGTTGCAAGTTAATCACTTCAGGGTCCAGTACGATGAACACCCTCCTTTCTTCATGACCTTGATAATGAATAACAAGAGACTCAACAACTACATGCTAGATTCAAGGGTCGGTGCTAATATGATGTCCCTCAAGGTCATGCAACAAGTTGGTTTGAAAGTCATGTGACCTTACATGAATGTGTGTGGCTTTTAATCTAAAGCCATACCCACACATGGGGTGATTGAGAACGTCAAAGTTTGCCTTAAAGAATACCCAGAGAAAGTCATTCACATGGACATAGTGGTAGTAGATGTTCCAGATGTATGGGGGATGTTGTTTTCTAGGAAGTTTGCTGCAAAATTGGGAGGTACTTTTGAAATGGACCTCACTTGTGTGAATATGCCTTTGAAAGCTAGAACTATAGGTCGCCTTCCGAATGTACCTGTGACTACAACTCATGGGCAAGAACCTAGCAATCCCATTAAAGATGATGAAACACATGAGTTAATCATACAAAGTCTTCTTGAATTTTCTCTTAATGATATGCCTTTTTCAATAGAGGAAGACTTTGATCAAATTCAGTGGCCCAAGAAAGAAGAATATCAACAACTTCTAGACAAGTATAAATACAAGGAAGTTGGGATCATGAAATTACTAAAAATAGGAGAAAGTGACGTACTGATTCATCCATCCCAACATGAAGTCTTTAGAACAGAATGCGACCCCCCTCCCTTCGCACAATACACCAAGGTCATTGAAGGAACAACCAAGTATAAGATAAAAAAGTACAAAGGAAGGGGACATAGTGTGGATGTGGGATACTCAGAAGGGAGAGCCAACTAATATCAAAGGAAGTACTCAGTTTTGGCTCGGACCTTTCAAAGTTGAAAGAGAATCAGTTGACAACTCTTACTACTTGTCCACTTTGGAAGGAAGGACGCACCCATTACTGATCGACTGACACCTCCTCAAACCTCACCAAGGTGCGAGAACCTGACTTCAAAAGTAGGCATTTTTGCATTCGTTGTATTATATCATCTGCATTGCATGTTAGAGTAGTATGCTTTTACATTCATGCTTATGATTGCTTTANTGTTGGGGTAGTATCACCACCCTAAATGGTTACTGATGTTTTCTATTGAGATCAAGTAGGTTACAGGTCATGCCAGACATGTTGAGGTTCTCATGCGCTCTATGGTGAGCACATGTCCCTGAGTTGGAGCTAGATGTTATCCCCACTTTTAGGGATAACTAGGAGATTATGTCTTGAGGCCCATAGGTCCTAGACATGGAGTACCAAGATCCAGATCGACTAGACCATGGCCCTGGAGGGCCCATCTTTTCTCCCTTTTAGTGCCTCCACTTTGTCAGTAGTAGCAACAACATCCATCACCTTCAACTTGGTCCTATATTAGAGACGGTTCTTTCCCCATGAGGTAATGAGTCTGGGTATCATGGTATGTGTCACTCTGATCCTAAAAAAAATTGAATATGTGCATTTTATTCCTTTGTTTCTAACGGGTGCTTGGATATTATGCTTGTCCACTTTACCATCTCTAGGGGGAACGACAGGTTGCCCTAGTAAGTTTGTGTCCATAGGTTTTGAGTTTCCATTGGGGGGATTTCTGAAGAGCCATCGTGTGTTCTTGTCCTACATACAACTTTCCATCCTTTTCCCACTCACCCATCCCATTACCTTGGTCTAGGCATAGGGTTGATCATTTAGGGGTTGTACCTTTCCTTGTGGGAAGAATAGGCTAAAGGCCTGGGGGGTAAAAGTAGCTGACAATAAAAATCCTAAGAATAAAACCTCAAGATGCTTCACCCAGGGATCCTCGAGAAATCATTAAAAAGCTTCTCAGCATGAAACAAAGGGACCCATAGAAAAATAAATCAAGATCTAGTTGAGGGATGGGGGTTCTCATCATGAGCCAACTCATTATGTCCATGGGTGCTTAACGGTATGATACTACCAACATTTGGTCACCACACCAGGGTAGTGGCTCTTGGTTGCATGGCCAAGAAAAAGGGGGTCTCATCATGAGACAACCTTCTTATTTCCGTGAAAGTACTTGTGGGTAACATTGCCACCTCTGGTCACCAAGCCAGGGTAGTGTCCCTTGACTAGCTTCCTGGAAAAAAAAGCAATAAAAAGATTAAAAAAAAACAATAAAGACAAGACCTAGTTAGAGGATAGGAGGTCTCGTCATCAACCAACCTATTAGGTCCATGGGCATCTAGCGGTGTGACACTACCAATGTCTGGTCACCACGCCAAGGTAGTGGCTCTTGGTGGCATAGCTAAGAGAAAGGGGGTTTCATCACGAGCTAGCCTTCTCATTTCCATGAAATGTTTGTGGCTAACATTTCCACTACTGGTCACCAAGCCAGGGAAGTTTCCTTTGATTAGCATCTTGGAAAAATAAAGATTAAAAGGCATGAATGGGCTTGGAAATATCTGCATCCATGATAGGTGTAGCTCACCCTCCATAGAGGCACCCACTAGTAAACCATCCATGCTATCACTACAACTTTTTCCCAGGCATCCCCATCCACCACACCCACCTACATGACTTGGATTTAATCCTTTCCAGAGACACCTATCCACTAGTAGACACTGTCCCAATAGGATGTCTTGTCACTACCCCCAAACTTGTATTACAGACTTGTATAATCTCTTTGAGCACTAGACTAGGGTAAAGTGGTTTTATGCACATGTTTAATAAATATTGATTATTATATGTGATTGACATTGCTTTGATCCCTGTGACTTATGAGCCCATGGAGGGCGTAGCTGTTGATGTGCAGGATCATGCCTGGCGCACAAGTACCATGTTGGATAGGTACACATGGGAAGATGATTAGCTCAGACCTCCATGGGGCTGAAGATCCCACTCGATGGATGCTAAGAGCCCAACAGGGGGCAGAGACAGGGTAGAGATTTTGTATCAGGGAAGAGCAGAAGAATCCACCAGAGGTAGCTGAGCAGGCCTGTACCTAGGGGGGATGAGCCCTCTCCATAGGAATGTTGGCCTTGGAAGGCCCATGACATCACCCAACATGACCATGATGTCATCCAACATTATGGACATCTTGGGGAGACAGTTATGGTAGTGTGGCACATGTGGCATCTTGGAGAAACCCAAGGAGGGCTAACGTTTTGCTCCAGGAGGCTGCATTTTCCCTGTAAGGGGCTAACATCACCTTATAAAGGGAATGACGTCTCACTTTTTTCTTGATTAGGTTTTCATTTAAGACATTTAATGTAAAACAATATAATTTTAGTATTTTGGCCTTGTCGGCCTTTTTAATGACTTAAAATGTAATTTAGGTCATTGTACTATATAAATTGAGGGTTTTTGCCTTCAATTTTTCATGATCTTTCACTCACTCATTAGTGAGGTCTGAAATTTGCACTATCATTGGAGTCATTGGCTGAAATTGTGAGGCACACTTTTTGAAGGAAGACTTTTTCTTGGCATTTTCGCATTTCTCTTGGTGGAAGGTATTACAACTAGGGTTTTGCTATGTGATTTCTTGGTTAAATGTAAGTGAATTTCTGCAAAACTTCTTGATTGAATGGTTGTAGTGTTGTTTTCTTTCATTTATTATTATAATTTGTTGAATCAAACCCTAGGTGACAAGCACACATTGAAGGTCCTTGTCTCATGTCCCTACCAAGGTTTTGAGCCATTTCATTTGCTAAAGTGAGATAGAGCCTTGCCTTAGCAACACTCTATTTTTTCTTTCTAGCCATTTGATTTGTTGAAGAGGATAGAGCCTTGCCATAGCAGCACTGCATACATCTTCTTCTTTCTAGCCATTTTTTCTATTTGTTGAAGCTAAGAAGGAGAAAACGCACCAAGGCTTAGTTCCCCTACACCTTGGTGAGCCCATTTTCCCCAGGGTTTGCCTAGTAAATCCTTGATTTAGCAACATGTTTCTTACAGACCCTCTTGTCTTACCTCTTATCAACCATTATTTAAGCTATCTGTTTCCATTACGCTAAGGAAGGAGGAGAGAGCACTGAGGCCTAGGTTTTCTACACCAAAGTGAGCCTCTCTCCCCTAGGGTTTCATCCTTGAGGCCTTGCCATAGCAACACCTTAAGGTTTAACTCTCTTGTCCTTAGTTTTACCATTATCATTTGATCCTTCATCTTTTGCGTCCTCCTTTTGACTCCATATACCCTAGGAACRCAYTGATHTAAGGCYGCATGTGTTGAGTAACTTGATCCTACAAACTTCTAATACTTTTGAACAAACCCTAACCATACTAACCCTARCCTAKATTAATTCTACTAACCCTAGTGTTGTCATTATMTTTTGTGCCATAAACACTTATGTACAACATSTATWTGTCTTTAAGMAATTGAATGATTAGCTAAAGTGTTTCTTCAAGTATTGTTACATTAATGATCAATTGCCATTGTTTATTGTGAAGTGCCTTTAGCGTTCATTGAGAAGTAATATATATATTGTAATCATTGCTATCTTGTAGACATTGATTTACTTCATCAATTATTGCTCAATTACTTATTATTAGAAAGTCATTGATTATATGAAGTACTAACCAACAAGCAAGCTTGCAGATATAGTTTTATTGTTGCTTTGTCTCGGGTAGGTGATCTTATTGGTTATTACTTCCGGTTATCTTTGTTGGCAATAAACTAGACTTTCTGATCAGGTGGTGACTTGTGAGGGGGATTATTATCACTTAGCCTTGCTAAAACCTTTTTCCTTCTCAAAACCCCAGGTCATCGAGGATGTCTCCCCTGGGCCTTACCTCCCTAAATAGAAAGAACCTTCCCATTGGTTTAGTTACGCCAGTTTGACATCTTTTCATCCGTCTTTTATCCTAACTACAAATTGTACGATAACAAGCCACAAGCAAGTGTTCCTAAGACACCTCCTCCCCCTCCTAGATCAATTGTTCCTACAAATTTAGAACTAAATATTGACTTATGAGGGTAGTTGAATAATGCAAAAATGTTGGTCCCTGTAGCATAAATTATGAATATTCCATCTCAAAAGGGGAAAATACTCAAAGCTATAGATGATCCTCCTCAGAACACTATTGATAGGCCAACAACTGTAGCTTACCAGGATGCACCTATGATTTCAAAAAATTGAGATAGGGTGCAAAATTGGGATAGGGGAAATGAAAAGAATCAACCATTTTTCCTTTCTTTACTCATGAACAACCATCTCCTTCAATATTGCATGCTTGATTATGGAGCAAGTTCAAATGTTATGACTAAGAAAGTAATGGAACAATTAAATTTAAGGATTTCAAGTCCTTACCATAACATTTGTGCCATTATGCCATGGATAGTAAAACAATTGAGGTGCATGGTTTGATAAAAATGTTATTAGTACATTTGGCTGCCTTCCCTGATATTCAAATAGAAATGGACATAGTGGTGATTAATGTGCCTGATGTTTGGGGTATGTTTCTCTTAAGGAAAACAGAGAGTGATTGACACAGGGAGTTAAGGGCCAAGAAAGCCACCTATGCAATGTTGGGGTTGTAAAGGAGACCATAGGTTAAGAGATTGTCCTCAAAGAGGCAAAAAAGGTATGATTGTTTACAATGTACAATGAGATGAGACAGTAGAGGACATGGGCAGAAAAGTGTCAAGGATTTATGCAGCCCTGGACAACAAGCAAACAAAGTATCAGTCCCACATGATTGAAGTGAAATGTATGATCAACAACCAAACCCTTGCTATTTTAATTGATTCAGGAGTTAGCCATAGTTATATAGACCCTAAGATGGTGGAAAGTTTGCAATTGCCAAGAAGCAAGCATGGGAAATCCTGGTTGGTGCAACTCACTACAGGAGCCGAAAGAAAATTTAATGAGATGGTTAAGTCCTGCCTCATAGACATGAATGGACTAAATACCAGGGCAGATTTGAACATCTTACCCTTAGGTTCCTATGACTATTTAATTGGGATGGATCAGTTGGACCCACACCATGCTCTATTGGATTTTCATAACAAATCATTCACTTTCTTATATGAAGAAGGGAACCAAAGGAAAGTGCAGAGAATTCCTAGGGCAGTAACTGTTTGAGAAATTTCAGCATTACAGCTGAAGAAATGTTATAGAAGAGGATGTCAAATATTTGCAACTCATGTGGAGGAGACACCTAAGGACAAGGTACCAAATTTGGAGGATTATGCAGTCTTGAAAGAGTTTGAAGATGTATTCAAGGAAGTACCAGGACTACCCCAAGGAGAGACATTGATTTCTCTATAGATTTGATGCCTAGAGTAGCGCTAGTATCAAAGACTCCTTATAGAACGAGTACACCAGAATTGAAGGAGTTGCAAATGCAACTTGAAGAACTTCTGGAGAAGGGGTATATACACCCAAGTGTATCACCTTGGGGTGCCCCAGTCTTGTTTGTGAAAAAGAAAGATGGAACGTTAAGATTGTGCATTGACTTTAGACAATTGAATAAAGTGATTGTTAAGAACAAATATCCTCTACCAAAGATTGATGACCTCTTTGATCAATTGAAGGATGCAAAGATATTTTCAAAGATAGATCTCAGATCAGGATACCATCAGATAAGAATCAAAGAAGAGGATATCAACAAGACTACCTTCAGGACAAGGTATGGTCATTATGAGTTCACAGTGGTACCATTTGGATTATCAAATGCACCATCTATTTTCATGTGCTTAATGAATGGTATTTTCCGAGAGTATTTGGACAAGTTTGTCATTGTCTTTTTGGATGACATTCTTATATATTCCAAGTCAGAGGAAGAACATGAACATCATTTAGGATGATGTTGCAAGTATTAAGGGAACATCATTTGTATGCCAAATTGAGCAAGTGTTCATTTTATTAGAAACAAATTCATTATTTGGGGCATATCATCTCAAAAGATGGGATAGCAGTGGACCCTGAGAAGGTAGAAGCCATTAGAGAATGGTCAGCACCAAGGAATGTGACAGAGTTCAGATCTTTCATGGGCCTTGTAGGATACTACATGAGATTCATTGGAGGATTCTCAAAGATAGCACACCCAATCACTTCCTTGCAAAGGAAAGGTATGAAGTTTCAGTGGACGTCGGACTGTGAAAGGAGTTTCCAACATTTGAAACAATTATTGACAAGTTCTCCAATACTAAGGATTGTAGATCCAAATAAAGATTTCATTGCATACAAAAATGCATGTAATGAAGGACTGGGTGGAGTCCTCAATCAAAATGGATTCGTGATATGTTATGAATCAAGGAAGTTGAAAGAGCATGAAAGAAACTATGTCACTCATGATTTGGAGTTGGCAGCCATAGTGCATGCCCTAAGGAAATGGAGACACTATCTCATGGGAAAATGGTTTGAGTTAAGAACAAACCACAATGGTTTGAAATATTTATTTGATTAGCCAAATATAAATGCTAGGCAAAGCAGATGGTTAGAATTTCTAAGTGAATATAACTTTGATATAAAGCATATCAAAGGGAAAGAAAATAAAGTGGTTGATGCACTCAGTAGGAGGGTGCATGAGCTTCATGCTAAATTCGTCAACATGTATCAGACTGATGTTAAAAGAAAATTCTGGAGGCTGCAAATACAGATCTATAGTACAGAGAATTGATAGCAAAACTACAACAAGGTAAGACACCACAGAATATGGATATTTATAAGTTGGGAGTAGATGGAATACTGTTGCACCACAACAAATTTTTTGTACCAAATGTCTAGGACTTGAAATGTTTTGACCAACAATCATGCTTAATTTTAGACTTTTCCTGTCAATGCTTCATCGAAACTTCAACTAGCTTCAGCATACTGGTTAGTTGATTCTAGCATACAATGCCATTCTGAATCTCTAATGTCGTTATCACAACCAACTAGCCTTGATCTGATCCGCAGACTTCACATCTAGATTTTATTATGAAGTTTTAATATAGGACAGAAGGAGAACGACACAACATACATGGATCAAGAGAAAAGTATAATAGTTTCCATAGCTTAAACAAATTTTCGGAACAAAATGCTATAAACAATACTGACACTAAAGAGGACATACTAGATCAAAGTTCAAACGTAGAAGATAAACCTACATAAACATGCTCTTCCCTCCATGAGACATGCACAAACACAAAAGGTAAATAAGTTACTCACAATGCGAATGTAATTTTGAATATTGTAATGGACTTCCTTAAAGCAAGACTAAAATACCCACCTAATGATTCGACTTCACGTATGGTATGCAGCTTCTTCTGAGTCAAGAGTTTCAAGTAACTTACAGAGTAACTGAGATCTATGCAAAGATAATTGCTTCGGCTAGGATGCCACCTCCAAATTGGTTGTCTGTGCATATATGAGATGAAATTAATCAGTCAAATCCACTTACTGCTCCCGCTATAGCCTCCATTTCAATATCAATATCTCTTCTTGTCAAAAACCATAATCACATATATATATATATATAATCACATTGCATTGCAATACACAAGACAATACCAAGAGAGGAGTCCAGGACAATATAATCACATTGTATTGCATTGCATTGTTTTTCTCGGTGATCAATGCTCTATCCACGTAGGGTAGGAGGTAATATTGCCAACTCTATTCTCGTCCCTTAATGCGACTATTCCAATTCATGGATGATCTCTTCTCCATATGAATATGCACAAACGAATGTAATTTTCAATAACGTAATGGACTTCCTTTAAGAAAGACTAAAATACCTACCTAAGAAAATTCGACCTCGCAACCTATCTCTTGTAGCTAGCTCTGAATTAAGACTTTGAGCCAACAAGTGAACATGAGATATATGCAAAGCTCATTACCGCAGCTTGGATGGCAGGGGTGACACTTCTTTAAAGATAGTAGGCCAAAAATAACCAGCTCGCAAGATTTTTTAGGTTGTCGCAAGCCCGGATAAGTGACCACCACAAGCCCCTTTGTGGCAATCGTTTAGGACTGACTCGGACTCTTTGTGAGTTAAACAATGATGTAATATATCATCTATCCCTCGACGATATCACCGATGATGGTATACTTCTTAGCTTGGTATCTAATACGTCGTCGGTCATCTCACGAAAGATGTTGTGCGAACTTCAAAGTTTGAAGATAGAGAACAATGTCTCCATACCAAGAGTCAGACGATGAGACAATGTAAATGTGCTCGTCTGCAAATGAATCAACATGGATAACATCCTCATCTAATCATGGAAAATCAGATATTAACTCTGCGAAGACCAGTGATTTCTTGGACTTTTCCGAAGCGAAGTCGAGATCAAACTCTTGTAAAATGACAATCCATTTATTATTTTCCCTCCTATTATACATCTAGTAAGGATGTATTGAAACGGATTGACATCAACAACCACGGTAGTCTTGCAAAGTAATATATAGTTACATAAACGTTGGACTACGTGAATGATAGCCAAAGCTAGTTTTTCAACGTGAGAGTAATTAAGCTCAGTACCGACTAAGTTTTGACTAAGATGTAGATGACATGCTCATGAAGCTCATCATCCTCCTGAACTAGAACCATACCAATCATTTCTTTAGACGCGACAATGTAAAGTAAGTAATCTCTATTGTAATCATGAGATTTCAGTAGAGGGGCCGATACAAAGGCTTTCCTCAAAGTCTCAAAAGACTCCTGGGCTCTCTCATCCCAGATAAAAGGGGTGTCTTTCTTTAAAAGGCGCATGAAACCCTTAGTGATATTGGCGCAATTCACTATAAACCGACGTAGAAAGTTAGCTTTCCCCTGTAAACTTGAAGTTGTCTAATCATGCGCGAAAGAGGCAATTGAAGTATTGCCTCAACCTTAAGAGGAACTACCATGATCATGGTCTCGTAGACTAAAAATCCTAAAAGACGACCAGACTTAACACAAAAGATGCATTTGTGAGGGTTCAACTAGATTCTATAGTAATGACATCTTTCAAAAACAAGCCGAAGGTGTATAATATGATCCACTCTCTTGCAGGAGTGAGGAGCGAGATCATCAAGGTAGGCTTCATATTGTGCTTAAGATCGTGAAAATTGAAAGTGATGGCACGTTGGAAGGTTGCTCTGGCGTTTTTAAGGCCAAAAGGCATTTTCCGGTATGCAAAAGTAACCCAAGGACATATAAATGTCATCTTGTGTGGTTCCTTAGGATTGATTTGGATTTGGTTATACCCTGAAAATTCATCCATAAAAGAGAATATCTCGCTTCCCGCACACTCATCGAGAATATGATCAATGAAAGGTGTGGGGAAGTTATCTTTAGGAAAATCCTTGTTCAGTTCATGAAAGTCCATGCATACACGGATGGTTCCTTGCTTTTTATTCACAAGAACGAGGTTAGATACCCATTCAGTCAAAGGAACCGGGTAGATGAAGCCAACATTAAACAACTTCTCCAATTCTGCTTTAATAGCAGGGGCCTTCCTAGGATTCACAGCTCTAAGACGTTGTCGAACAGGTTTAGCATATGGATAATTTATAATATCATGTTCGACAACACAAGGGTCCAACCCTGGCATCTCTTCATATGACCAACAAAATACATCTCGAAATTCTTTGAAGAGTTCTGTATAGATCATAATTTCTTCTGACGAACAATCCACACCTATATTTATGTTTTTGACTTTGCCAGGGGTACAAGAGATATCTATCGAGACGGTAGGAGAAATACTTGCCATGTTTCCTTCGGCATAAATTCTGTGCGTATCAAGTGGAACCATGGCGTGACCAACTATCTCACTCAAAGTAGACCGAAAATCATCTTGCTCGATTCTTTCAAGACTTGGGAGAAAATAAGATCGATGATGCATATCATTCCAAGGTCTATCGGAACCATTCATGGCTTCGAGGATGGCTTCGTTTGAAGGCCAAGTCTCATCTAGGCAATCATGCGAACAAGACAATGATGTGGCCCATACATGCCTAAGAACAGGATCTTCCTTGTCTGTCGGCGAGGTGACAGGATTGGGATCGACGAAAGAGTAAAGAATAGCTTGATACGCAATCTTTGCTGCCGATAGTGGCATGGCCATGCTAGCATGCGAATGACCTTCACATGACGAAGTCAAGGAAGGTAGGGTCCATGGATCACTAAAATAAGAAGTGCGGAAAGGAATGGACCTCCTTATCGAAACAGACCTACTAGACATGGCGTAAACGTGGTGATTCGGTGTCGAGAAGTCGAAAGTACCCATAAGGGAAGAATACATTCTGACACCGATATTCTCAGTTGTCGGCTGAGAATCGAGCACAGGGATCAACGGTCTGACAGATGCATTAGGACTAGAGTACGCAAAGGAGAGTAGGTCAACCATCACAATCTTCCCTTGATGAGGAAAGCAAAGTGTACGGAAGAGGGACAATACGACAACGACCATAACATAGGTCCACTTGCGTCCTAGTAACAGGTTATAATCAAGAGGCGCATCAACTACCTCTATCTCCACCTCTACTATCTTCCCACCTAACTGGACCGGAAAGGCAGGGATATTATCATGAGGGAAAAAGGAATGACCGTCGAATGTAGTGAGCATGTTCGATGACTTGGAAAGGGTTGCAGAACCCAGAGATTTCCAATAGACCAGGGACATCACGCAGGTGGCATCACCTTCATCAACAACCACACATTTGATGGTATACTTGGAATACTCCACATGGATTTGGAAGGGTAAGCGAGGCTTAACATCCGTGACATCAAACTTGATTAATTTTGAGCCACTGGGTTCTAGAGCTCCTAAGGCAGAGAGTAAGGAATTCCTCTATGAAGGACACGTCTAGAGTACCTCCAAAGCCGACATCGCACAAGGGGTTTGGCCCATATCTTCAACAATAGAGTAGTTATGGGAGGCTCTAGCGTTAGGATTGTGGGTAGAGCACTTAAGTACTCCTTTCGGAATACGAGGCGATGGCTCTAGTTTCTCAATCTGTAAGTTTGTCTCCAGAGGAGGAGGGTGAGTTTCTAGACCAGAGTTAGCTTGCAAAGAGCTATAATCTCGAGATTGAGTGGCTACATCGATTTTTGCATCAACCATATTGATACATACACGGTCGCCATCTTGGGACAGTGGGTTTTGACTCCCACCGATCGCATTTCCGTCGTTCGAAGAGCTCGAGGCTAAGTGTTGGTTATGTGGGAATGGATTCGTCAGCACAGTGGGCGGTAGATTCAAAAGCCTCACAGCCTCGACGAGTTTGGGGCATAAATGCGTAAGGTGGTCATTAGTACAAATTTTACAAGGAAACTTCACCTTGCGTTTCTCTTTCTTTCCCTCTCCAACATTATCATTCGGTTTCGCATTATTATCCTTGTCCTTGAGTTTATTACCATTTTTCCCACCCTTATCATTATTTCGACCTTTCCTTTTATTCCCACCTAGTTGTTGGTCACCATTTGGGTTTTTCGACGATTGCACGGAATGTACATCCGTCCACTGAGTGGGGTTGGAAGACACAGACGAAGCTAGTCCTCCAGCAGACTGGTTTCGAGACAAAGTCTTCAAGTGGCTCATCACCGAGTCTGTGGATTTTACATTGGCGGGTCGTAACTTGACTGCGGTGCTTCTGGAAGAAGGTGATATAACATCCCAGACTGAGCATATATCAAGTCTAACTGTTGGGCTCTAAAGATAGCTTCTTCTTCGGTGGTGATCCCAAAAGTAGCAACGTCCTTTGAGATAGGAGGGTGCAAAGACTTAAGGAACCATTCTAAAAGAAAGGTGTCTTAATTAACCTCTTTCATCTATGCCACTCCTGGATATGATTTGAGATATGAGTGGCGGTGTCCTGGTGTAAAGTAGAAAAAAGTTTGAGGCCAACATCATAATGGATGGATAACTGAAAGTGGTTAAGAAAGACCATCACCAACTAATTAAATGACCCATATGTCCCTCTAGGTAGCTCAATATACCACTGCATCGCAACTCCAATGAGAGTGCATTGAAACAATCATAATCTAATAGAATCGTCCTTAAGAGAATTCGATGAGCACCAAAGGTGAAAGGTAGTGACGTGATCACCAAGGTCCTCTCCATTCTTGCCTTCAAAATTTTGGATGTCCGAAGGAAGCTTGGTGGGGATGGGGGGCATCTGGGATCATGACTCACCAGGTCGTTCATTAACTTGGCCAAATTTGGTAGATTAAGTGTGGCCAGAAAAGGGAGACAAGGTTGTGACATCTAGCCCCAGCCTCCCACGAAAGATTGTGTGTGTGGAACTGCAATCCATCTAGGATTTAGGTAAGAACCATAGCCCTGTCTGGAATTATAAGGCCCTCCTCTGGGCGGATTCATATAAAGTGGGTTGGGCATCATTCCAGCAGGAATATTCTGTTGAGAAATATAAAAATTGCCCCTAGCGGAGCAAGATCCGGGTTGGGGTTATGAAAATTGCCTCCAACCGGATTGGATCTGGGTTAGGGGTTGCCCAAAGAGTAATATTGACCTCCTCCGAGAATGAACCCGGAGGATTAAAGTGGATTTTTCATGCCAAAAGTATTGGTCGGAATCAGCACCGACGAGGTAGGGAAATAGGACGGAACTTGTCCGCTAAGTTGGTTGTTCCACCCATCTGTAAAAGGATTGGAATCGAGGTTAAGAGCACGGATACTTCCTATATTAGGGTTTGTCTGAGGGATATGAGAACCGCCAAACATAAATGGAGTGTAAGGAGGTGTAGTGCCCCCAAGTCCAATGCTAGCGTTATGGCCAACATCTGGGATGGCATTCGAAAACTGTGAAGTGAAATTAGGCATACCATAGGAAAATGGACTAGAATCCATAGGGATGGACTAAACATTGTAACCCGACGAATGACCAAGACCCCCAAAAGGGTTCGAAGCAAGAGATGAAG
The DNA here is from genome assembly GCA_009831015.1 of Picea engelmannii. Lineage (NCBI taxonomy): Eukaryota > Viridiplantae > Streptophyta > Pinopsida > Pinales > Pinaceae > Picea > Picea engelmannii. The sequence goes on along the minus strand of ML808664.1, from coordinate 52,540 downwards.
CATTAACTACAGGTCGGGCCATAGTACCAGTATATGCCTCTGGCACTGCAACTGTGGTGGTTACAGGAATCGAACGGATGCCATTAACTATATTGGGTATGGGAGTCGAAGAACTCCCCGTGTTCTAGAGACTAGATTTAGTGCTCATCCTTGTGGAACCACAAGTCTGAAAAGTGGATGTGTGTGTACCACGCCTAATAACTCTATGCCTTTTAGAAGGCAAGAACTCGAAATCCAGTGGTAATTGTAACAACCGATGGGACTGACGGAGATGTTGGTCCGACTCCACAACGACTTATGACTCTACAAAATAAAAATATCCTAAGGCCAACTAGTAGTTAAAGAGCATACCAAAATTCAAACGACCAATATGCATGCAAACGAGCTAAAGTGGCTGAGTGGCCTCCCTCGCTAAAGAAGGTATGTCTCGTCCAAGAGGGACCTGAGACTCCCCGCTAAAGTTTGGAGGTAACAGAATCAGTTATAGGGGCCCTCGTGGGCTTAACAACCAGTCGGTCAGATCCCCCCGAAGAGGTAATCTTCCATAAAGGAAGTGTGATGTCCGACCCCTATCTGACCCAGGGTACAAGCAGAATAATCCATGCAAGTAACCTATGAGATACCTAAGTCAAGCAACTAATAAACCATTGTATAACCGATGCACAGGCGAGCAGTCGCAAGTCTGGATTACCGTATGGGCAGGGTAGCAAAGCCCGAAACCTTGAAAGGACCGCCTCTCACAAAGGTATGGGTACTAGCAAGATCCCCAAATACGAATAAATCCACAGAAATATCTCTAATGCTAGGCGAGTATCCGGGGGTTATCCCTTCAACTAACTTCGCGTGACCTCGTGATTAACTCCGGTGTGAGCGGAGCCTCCTGATCTTACCAATTATACAATGGACTTCTCAACTCCCTGTCTCAGACACATATGTTGATTTAATTGCCTTGGAGAAGTTTACTCACAAAATCCTATCCCAAGGCACTAAATCCTAAACTATTTTGTGCACCCTAAAAATAAAATTGTGACTAATCAATTTTAGTTTAAAGCGTAAATTATATTGGTCGTGATTACTCAAAAAGGGCATGGAAGTGAAACTCATGATATTATGACTCTGCAAGAAAATAAATATAACTATAAAGCAATGTCTAATTTTAACTTTTCAATGAATGATATGCATATAAAAGCAGTGCAATTTTCAATTTCAACTCTGCAATTCAGAAGTAAAATGCAATCTTCCACTAAATGCACTAAGCTAATCATAAAGATTCAAAAGACAAAAAATGTCAAGCAATGTAAAATGCCTATTTTTTGTACTTTCAATATATTAAAGATAAAATGCATGGACTGAAAAGAAACCTGATATATATTTATTCAGTCATAGAGTTAAACTTAAGGAATATTTATTCATTCATAAAGTTAAACCTAAGGAATATTTATTCATTCATAGAGCTAAACCTACATAAGAGGAATTGGAAAGGTATTGCAAGGCACCTGTTGATGAGCTTCCGTCTTCACCATAAAACTGTCTCTGAGCTTCCCTCTTCACCATAAAATTGTCTCTGTATTCGCAAGAAGTTGGAAACAACACAAAAAAACAAAGAGGCGTCCGTTTCATTTCAAGCCCGAAAATTCTTTTGAATTAATTCATCAAGTTGGTACTAAAAATGAACAAACATATAAATAAGAATCACACTTACTTCAGGGGAATACGATAATCGCATCAACGACTTATTGTGGTTGTCTGCACTGCACATTTATTGTGGTTGTCTGCACTGCAAATGTATTCAACAACACATTTGCACTGCACATTTATAGAAACATAAAACATTTGCTGACAATGCATTATATGGGCTATGAAGTTAAATGCATGGACCTGAGAGAATTATAGCTCTGCAATAGATTCAACTGAAATGAAATTTATACCTGATGCACACTCAGTGATCAGCGATTCAGCACCTCCTTCACAGAAAATGGTCCTTCAGATACTTCATCGAGCCTTGATATGATCCCCAGACTTCGCATCTAGATTTTATTATGAAGTTTTAATACAGGACAGAATGAGAACGACAGAGTACACATGGATCAAGAGAAAAGTATAACAGTTTCAGCTTAAACAAATTTTCTATGAACAATACTTACACTAAAGAGGAGATACTAGATCAAAGTTCAAACATAGAAGATAAACCTACAGAAGCATGCTCTTCCCTCCATGAGACATGCACAAACACAAAAGGTAAATAAGTTACTCACAATGCGAATGCAATTTTGAATATTGTAATGGACTTCCTTAAAGCAAGACTAAAATACCCACCTAATGATTCGACTTCACAGGTTATGGTATGCAACTTCTTCTGAGTCAAGAGTTTCAGCCAACTTACAGAGTAACTATGAGATCTATGCAAAGATAATTGCTTCAGCTAGGTTGCCACCTTCAAATTGGTTGTCTGTGCATATATGAGATGGAATTGATCAGTCAAATCCACTTACTGCTGCTGAAGCCTCCATTTCAATCTCAATATCTCTTCTTGTCAAAAAAACCCAAAGGAAAAATAAAAGTAAGCGTTAAACATTATCAATCAAATCAGATCAAATAATATATATATAATCACATTGCATTGCAATACACAAAACAATACCAAGAAAGGAGTCCAAGACAATATAATCACATTGCATTGCATTGTATTGTTTTTCTCGGTGATCACTACTCTGTCCACGTAGGGTAGGAGGTAATACTGCCAACTCTATTCTCGTCCCTTAATGGGACTATTCCAACTCATGGATGATCTCTTCTCCATATGAATATGGACAAACGAATGTAATTTCCAATAACGTAATGGACTTCCTTTAAGCAAGACTAAAATACCTACCTAAGAAAATTCGACCTCACAACCAATCTCTTGTAGCTGGCTCTGAATTAATACTTTGAACTAGTGAACATGAGATATATGCAAAGCTCATTGCCTCGGCCTGGATGCCCGCCTTCAAATTGGTTGTCTGTGCATAGATTAGACAAATTTGATCAGTCTAATCTTCTTATTACTGCTGCAACCTCCATCTCAATCTCAATGTACCTTCCTGTCTTATTCCCAAACTAGATATGATTATAAATCCTTTGTCATCTATATGATTCTGTGGTTTTCTAAGGCTCTATATATGATTATAAATCCTTTGTCATCTATATAATGTAAATGCGAGGAGCCAGACTAATTAAATATATGTTAAATTTGTTTTTGCTATTTCTCTGTTTTTCCTCTGCCTCCTCTGTTCTTCTGTGAATGAGTACAGATAGATTAT
>ML808664.1:20579-35343 GCA_009831015.1 Picea engelmannii | reverse complement strand
TCGAATTTCACCATTCGCCATACAATATATACAATGTTTTTAGGTATTCCGTAGATACCAAAACCCTAATCCCTTAATCCGGGATTAATTTACAAATCAGCTAAAAATAGCAAAATCCGCTAAAAATAGCAAATAACCACCCAGACTGCCAGACGCAGTTGTTGTAGCGCACCCACACACACACACACATGCAAAGAATATAACACATACCCAACAAAAGAGTCAAGTCTTTCGACTCTTCAAACCCCGAAAGTTGAAATCTTACCTTCAATGAGATCGATGGCAGCGAATCCCCCCCCTGATCCGACGGTCATGGCCATATCGGGATTTTGATAACCGGGAGTTCAAAATGTAGTGACCCAAACTACTGGTCACTCCATTCCCTGAACTCTGATACACGAGTTCTTGTACGAGATCCAACGGTCCAGATCTTTTCAGAGTTTCGTGAACTGGGAGTTCACGATGCAGCGACTCCAAATCTCTTGTCACTCCAATCCCCGAATTCCGATATGGGATTTCGTGTATGAGATCAATGACCCTCGTTGATCTGGATCTGACGGTCACTATCCCTCCTGAGCTTAAGGGTGTTGAAAGACACTCAGTCTTAATCGCGTGTTGGGGTTTCGTATACTAGGATTTCGTGACTTGCGAAGACGAGGAGTCTTGTCCTCAGGTTTCCCAGATGCCGAAACAACGAAATTTATTCACTCTAAACCAACTCATCCACATAGCACATCGGGGTTTTGTATACCGGGATTTCGTGACTTGCGAAGAGGAGGGGTCTTACCCTCGGGTTTCTCGGGTGCCGAAATGCCAAAACTTATTCACGCTAAACCAACTCATTCACAGAGCGCATCGGGGTTTCGTATACCACGATTTCACGACTTGTGAAGACGAGGGGTCTTGCCCTTTGGTTTCCCGGGTGTCGAAATGCTGACCGACAACCACATGTCCTATGTCGATGGACGGTTTCGAATACTTTGGGACTTTCAGAACATCATCGAGTCCACTCTCCTGCCTATGCAAAGGTTAAGATCAACGGTCAATAGAGCTCCAATAGATCCTTGGATCTACGGTCCTGGATCCCATCGATACTTGCAAAGGCTGAAGGGGTCGACGTATTAATGCCTTCGTTCCTTCCTCCAATCTAACAGTCAGGACATACCTCAGATCCTCTAAATGGATCTCATCCGTTCATCTAGCAAACGAAAGGGTACTCTCTTTTGATATTTGAAACTCAATATCCTTCCTGAGCTTTGTCAGCTATGGAGGACTTGGGAGCTTTGTGCTATTTTTCCTGGACTTGACTCTTAGAAGAGTCTTCAACACAACTATAGTTGTGGTGCTCTTTCATCAAGGGGTTTTGGGGTTCTATTTGATTACAGAGAGCCTGTGCATATCTGCACTACCTCTCATGAGCTTAACAAACTCTATCCTCCAAGGGACTTAGAACGACTAGGCGAGTAAACCATCGTACATGCAACTATGGATAAGGTCAATGAGCTCACATTTCATGGCTCTAGCTTAAGACACTACAAAACTCAAGAGTTTATGAGAACAAGTCATGTCTGAACCATATAATTCCTTACTTCCCTAATTATACAATCACACAGAAATAAAAGGGATACAGTATACCCATTAAGCATTCATTCACATTCCTGAAGGCATACTTAGTATAACCAATTCGTACACAGTTACAACTAAATTGCACAGGGTAGGAAATTGCTTATCTATTACAGGTTGCTGCCAACCAATTGACTGTGGGTGTTCATCCTTCCACCCAACCATAGGAACAAAGGCATTCATTCTTAGCACTCTGACCACCCCCATGCCAAGCCATGATATCACTAGGGAATTCTCACACTTATCGAGGGTTCTTCCTTCATTTCCTCTTCTATTTGGGTCATGTTCTCTGTAACTCAGATATTTCTCTCTTGGTTATGGCCTCGATGAGGTTTCTCAGATGCTCCTCAGCATCAAGCTCACAACCTTCAGTTTGTGACTCGCTAGAGAGCTCTGCGCATCTCCCTTGCGAGCTTATGGTCTCTCTTTTTTTTTTTTTCCTGTGTCTCCTCTCCCATGTGTATCCCTCTTACCCTAGAAGTTTTTTGCCAACCTATAATGTTCCTTCTATCAGAAGGAATCTCAGGTCTGCAGGTCACTGTAGTACTTCGGGCTGACAACCCATGTTTCCATTTATGGGGGTGGTTGATTCTTCAACCACCAGTCCTTTCTTCATCAACCGATATCTTTCCTTGGGATCTGAAGGAGGTTGTCATCCTCATCAAGGGAAATTTGGGGTTATTTTTCATAATGAACCCTCTCTTATAGTTTTCAAATTCTTCCTCTAGCGATATCATGGCCAGTACTTTCAAGGCTTCACCCCCATAGTCAGTCATTAGCAACTCAAACAATAATACATTTACATTGTCCTCATGGATTAGCATGGTAATTCCTATTTTATGATTAATTACAAATTGGGGGAAACGGGGTGTTACAATTCCCTCCCCCTTAAAGGAACACCGTCCTCGGTGTTCTTTCTCAAAAACACATGTCATGCCTTTCTCATTTAGCCACTTCAGAAGTCTTAACCTTCATCGTTGATAAGGTCCTCTTTCAGGATCTTAGTCTTCGTCATCTGCCTTCAATAATTCTTGGACAACAAGCACATTAATCACAATTTTGTGTGAAAACATCTTACTGTTGTTCAAAATTCAAAAGGAAATTCTCACACTTCTTAGCACAATACTTATCTGTGTAGTTTGTGGATCTGTATCCACATGGTAGTTTTGTTATCCATGCTCATCGCTTTCCTTGATGTACCCATTGGGTGCATGGTTCCAATTCAATAGTTCACAAGAGCTATCATGATTTCATCTTCCTTTCCAAGGTTTTTCCACATGGGAAACTACCCACTGTGTGCATGATCCCAATAGTTTACAAGAATTATTAAGGTCTCCTCTTCCTTGCGGTCACTCACCCTCCAGGCCTAGGCTCAGGCATCCCCTTCACTATTATACAGTCCCTCAGGCGATCCATCTTTCCCTACCAAGGTTTTCTCGCATAGGGAAATTTTAGAGACTCTATGGAGTCTTACAGTTGAGGCGTCCCTCAGACTTGCTCTACCGAGGTGTACCTATGGCTTGTGTTACCTCAACACAATAATTTTCAGGCAATCATGGCTTATCACAGGGTTTTCATGGCTTAGTAGTAGCCATGTTCATCATCTTCAACTTTGACAACCCTCTTCTGTCCTTTCTGGACATGTCTTTTCTTCTCACCTGTATCACAGGTATACAAAATTCATGAGAGATCATTATAAATTCTAACTTTTAGAATTTTATTGCAAATCTGTCACCCACAGATTTCCAATCTCACGATTTGTTTTCATATTTGTTCCGCATAGGAACCAGATTCATAATTATGGGACTTTCCTTCCCATAACAGTTTGGCTCAGCAGGCAATTGGCCTTCCTTATGGGCTTACAATGTTGCCATATCCAAGACCCCTTTGCTTCCCGCACTTTCAACTTCAATTGGCCAAACAAGTTGTTAGCTTTTCCATGCATATACATTTTTTTGCACCTTTACAACATCGTCACAACAATTTCATAATTGTGCATACTTAACAATTAAATTACTTTCTCAAAAAGGAAATACCATTCCTTGCAGTTTGGCTTAGTAGGCAATCAGTCTTCCTTATGGACTTACAACACTGCCATATCCAAGACCTTTTCCTCCCCGCAATTTCATTCTTTACACAGCCAAACAATTGTTAGTTTTTCATGTACATTACCTTTTTCGAAAATCAAGTATAGTAACAGTCCAAGTCATTTCATCTATTCAAGGATTCAAAGCGAAAGGATACATCATCCCTTACCTATGCATCATTCCAGCCTACCAAATTTTCAAAATGTGATTCAGATATCAATTGATTTTAATGAATGCGCCAACATTTGTGGCCACATTCATACCCAATGCACCCTTGCATTGATTTCAAGTTTGTCACACTTTATGAGAGGTTCTTGGCCATGGTGTGTTGGAACCTAACCAACCTCTCCACCACATGGCCTATTCGTTTTCATTCATTCTTACAACATGACCATGCTTCCTACTATAGGCCGATCATGACCCCAAATCGGTATACCAGAACTCAAAGTTTCACATGAATTCTTTTAAGCACTCCTTGATTGGTCAATGCATTCATGACATATCGGTTCATGAATTCTCCCAATGGTTACAAACAGTGTTTACTACCAGAGGTTCATACCTCCATTATTCAGGTTCTTCTTCCCGAATCATACCTTACTTGGGTATCCAAGGCATACAACTGCCTTTCAAAGTTCATGCATAACACTAAGACAATAAAATATTTCAGAAGGGGTTATTACCAAATCCCTTCATACCTTGTGCCACATAGGCACGAATATCTTTATACCAGTTCTTGGCTGCTAGCACTCTCTTTCTGATCTCTACCTCATCAACAGTGCTTTAGCAGGATTTTCACAGTCATGTCAACAATCTTTCGATCGCAGCCTCCCCATGGTCACCCTCTGCTTGAGGTTGTTCATTATTGGCAACTGTCTTTCTCAACAGTTCCAATCTTATTTCTTTCTACACATGACATACACCATAGGCACATTAGTCATCATGTAAATTAAAATGAAAGTACCATAGCATTTAAATTAATAAAATATTTTCAGACATGTCCCATCATATCCGTATGTACTTCATCACACTATCCTTAATGTTTTCATGAGTGCAACATAACAGTTCTCAATCATTTTCATAGTATTACAACAATCATCACTATGGTGTCAAAACATTTATGTTCATCAATGTACTATCTTTCTCATCCCATAGAAAACATAATTCACATCAAGGGAAGAATTGAGGGCTCTCCCCTTCTTCAAATTCTTTCTACATCGCTTGGGACTTTTCAGCCCAGCCGAGTTATCTCTAAGGCCTCACTATCTCTTCTCTACTTTTGCAATTCTACTCCCTGTCGAGATCTTCCTGCTCTTTTCCTTGAGCCGCCTTGGTTAGGCCTCACCCTAACCCTTTTTGGGATACCGCAACATGATTTAATAGAAACTCTTTGCTCATAAGGAATCATGAACATGTGCATCCTGCACACTTCCATTTGGTTATCGAAATGGTCAATATTCAGTTGTTAGTCTTCTATTAATTACATGATTCTTTCAAAATGTAATCTAGGATTCTTATATACGGACAGGCCTTGCAGCCCATTGTCCAACCTTCAACAATTATCAGGGTTGTGACTCTGTTCTCTTGACAAAGTCCTTACACAGTTCCTCCACCGGGAACTCATTTGGCATGCAACTCCCTTGTTGCGTAACCATCACTATCTGTGATGGCCTCTAGCTCAAATTAGCTTCAGCTTGTTAATAAACATTCTTTAAGGGACATAGACATACCTTTCTGGTATGTATTCTAGATTATGCATTGACACATGTTCTATGTTTTTGCTAACTTACATCCACGATGTACTTAGCTATACTCATAATCGTAAGCTTGTGTGCAGTTGCCATAGGTATATTTTACAGCCCACATGCATATTTACTGTTAAGATCAGTCAATTCAGATTCATTCACAATCCTTCTCATGTGATGCTCAAAGGCGTAATCACTTGTCTCTTATTATGACAAGAGAGAATCTTTGCTCATTTACCCTTTCATCTAATTATATTGGTACTTCCTGAGGAAATGGAATACATTCCCCTCAGGATATTATTTGGAACAAAACTTTCATGACTCCCAAGAACGGAGTCAGCTACGCCTCCATAGTATTCATTTAATCTGGACAAGAGCAATACTTGCTTCACGTTTCACTCATCAGGGCAATCATATTGGGCCTCTAGTATAATTATACTCTTACATCATACATGTGCATTACTTGCATGTTTAATATCATTCATACCTCACTGGTATTAATATTAGGCTTCCTATTATGAAGCTTCACAATGCATTAAGCTCATGCACTCAAGTACAATTGAACACAACTAAGTATTCATCATACTAGTTCATGCCTTCTCCTCACGCGACCACCAGCGGTGACCACGATCCAAACTAAAAGGCGCTTCGCATTTCGCGATTTCGGGATTCCTATTGCAAGGAACTCTGGTTCCTCGATCCCCGTAATCCAAAAACCCAAAAGACCGAGGCTAAGGTTTTCTCGGCTCTTTTATTCACATGAACCTTCCTTCAGAACCTGGGGTCCACCATTTCCCAAACTTCTGATCCACGAGGGTCCTGCAACCTAGATCCCACGATCCAGATCTCTCTACCAATCAATGGTCCTGATCAAATCCCGTCTTTCCACCTTTCTGTATTCTGGCGGAGTCTTCACCTCCTAAATCCCGATTTTGAATCCCCAAAAAGTATATGTGTCATATCAATGATCCACCACATGTCTCGATCCAACAGCTCAAGTTGGATGTCAATATTTCATGACATGCGAGTTCTCAAAACTCTTCCCATTGACTTCTAAACCTCCAACTCCCGAAGATCCGATTACACTGGATCTATGGTTCAGGTCATCCACTAACCAATGACCTTGATTGAATCGATGATTTACCTTGAGCGACTTTGGGAAAGTCTTCGCTTCTATTTTCCCAATATCCGAAACCTTGAAGCTCTAGATCAATGACTCTCATTGATTCCAATCTAACGGATACTATTCCTCCTAAGTTTGTGAGTGATGAGAGGTTATCATCCTTATCTTTTCTACTGATCTACTAGGTCTAATGGTTCACGAAATTTCGGTATTCCTCCCTCCGAGAATTCCACCATTCGTTCAGATTTTCAATGACTTCCAGCCATGAACTTAGCATCAACTCTTCTGGAATCATCCTCTGGGTTCAACCTCTGGAGCTTTCAAACTTTAAAACAAGTTTGTTTCTATATGCACTCCATGTGCTCTATATGCACACTCGGCATACGAAATTTCCCCGCTATCTCTTCTGATCTTTTAAGTTACTTACAGGACTAATCTCATAGTCATAACTCATATGGATGTTACCCTCTCTTTATGGGAACAACCAACAAGGGTCACTCTTTGGAATTAGCAACAGTCCCAAAGGACTCCTCTTAATCTTGTTTAAACAAATTATCCTTGTTGCCGATTCTAACCATTATAGGTTAGATAATCTGACCCTACATATTTTCATCAGTCCTCTCAATCGTGAGGAGTTATATGATCAAGGTTTAATCTTTTAATAATGAAATAATTATAACTTTCTAAGGATCCTACCAGTCCTTACCAGATTTCCTAAATCATGAAGGAGTTCTTCATGAGGATCTTAATTCTTACCTAACCAACCATCTCAATTGCAAGAGACTCTACCTACTTTAGTAGGTAGCCATCGTCACACTATAATAGAACAACTCAGTTCATGTCCCTTTTCTGGCTCGTCCAGCTTCATAGCACAATTTATTCCACCTCTGTTATTCATACTCAGGTCTTATCAGTAATATTGATTAGTGCATCCCTACTCCTATAAGAGTAGTTATCATTTTGACAAAGGAACAATATAATTCCTTCGCTGGAATTCTGTAGAAATTCCCAAATTACAGTTTCATTTTGCAGTCCTTCTCCTTGAAGAGAAAATGTCGATAACAATATCTCCTTACGTGACTCGTACATGAGCCCAAGAAGGCCAAGTGTTGTAACCATGCTCTGATACCAATTTGTCACATACCCACTATAGAAAAAATAAAATTTTTGCTCTTCCTCAAAGGATAGAATCCCCGAATTCCTACGAGGGCCTAGCGTAGGCTAGCTCTTCCCTTATCCACCTCCATGTGGTCATTGGTTATGACCACAGGCCAAGCCAAGAGGCGCCTTTCGCATTTCGTGACTAAGCAATGCAAGAGAGTCAAGTCTTTCGACTCTTCAAACCCTGAAACCCAAAATCTTACCTTTGATGAGATCGATGGTTGCAAATCCCCCCCCTAATCCGACGGTCCTAGCCATATCGAGATTTCGGTAACCTAGAGTTCAAAATGCACTGACCCAAACCACTGGTCACTCCATTCCTCGAACTCCGATATGCGAGTTCTTGTATGAGATCCAACGATCCTCAATGATTTGGATCCAACAGTCCAGATCTTTTCGGAGTTTCGTGAACCGGGAGTTCACAATGCAGTGACTCCAAATCTCTTGTCACTCCAATCCCCGAATTCCGATATGGGATTTCGTGTATGAGATCAATGACCCTCATTGATCTGGATCTGACGGTCACTATCCCTCTTGAGCTTAAGGGTGTTGAAAGACACTTAGTCTTAATCGCGCGTCGAGGTTTTGTATACCGGGATTTCGCGACTTGCGAAGACGAGGAGTCTTGTCCTCTAGTTTCCCGTATGCCGAAACATCGAAACTTATTCACTCTAAACCAGATCATCCACAGAGCGCATCGGGGTTTCGTATACCAAGATTTTTCAACTTGTGAAGACGAGGGGTCTTTTCCTCTAGTTTCCCGAGTGCCGAAACTTATTCATGCTAAACCAACTCATCCACAGAGTGCATTGGGGTTTCGTATACTGCGATTTCATGACTTGCGAAGATGAGGGGTCTTGCCCTTTGGTTTCCCGGGTGCCGAAACGCCAATCGACAACCATGTGTCCTATGCCGATGGACGGTTCCGAATACTTTAGGACTTTTAGGACTTTGTGGAGTCCACTCTCCTGCCTATGCAAAGGTTAATATCGATGGTCAATAGAGCTCTGACAGATCCTTGGATCTACAGTCCTGGATCCCATCGCTACTTGTGAAGGCTGAAGGGGTCGAGGTATTAACGCCTTCGTTCCTTCCTCCAATCTAACGGTCGGGACATACCTCAGATCCTTTGAAAGGATCTCGTTCATTCATCTAGCAAATGAAAGGGTACTCTCTTTCAATATTTGAAACTCGATATCCTTCCTGAGCTTCGTCAGCTATGGAGGACTTGGGAGCTTTGTGCTCTTTCTCCTAGACTGACTCTTAGAAGAGTCTTCAGCACAACTATTGCGCTCCTTCATCAAGGGGTTATGGGGTTCTATTTGATCACAGAGAGCCTATGCATATTTGCACTACCTCTCATGAGCTTAACAAACTCCGTCCTCCAAGGGACTCAGAATGACTAAGTGAGTAAACCATCGTACATGCAACTACGCCTAAGGTCAACGAGCTCACAGTTCGTGGCTCTAGCTTAAGACACTACAAAAATCAAGAGTTTATGAGAACAAGTCATGTTTGAACCATATAATTCCTTACTTTCCTAATTATACAATCACAAAAAAATAGAAGGGATACAATATACCCATTAAGCATTCATTCACATTCCTGAAGGAATACGCAGTATAACAAATTCATACACAGTTACAACTAAATTACACAGGGTAGGAAATCGCTTATCTATTACAGGTTGCCGCCAACCAACTGACTGTGGGTGTTCATCCTTCCACCCGACCATAGGCACAGAGGCATTCATTCTTAGCACTCTGGCCACCCCCATGCCAAGCCATGATATCACCAGGGAATTCTCACACTTCTCGAGGGTTCTTCCTCCGTTTCCGCTTCTGTTTGGGTCTTGTTCTCTGTAACTCAGAGCTTTCTCTCTTGGTTATGGCCTTGGCTAGGTTTCTCAGATGCTCCTTGGCATCAAGATCGCAGCCTTCAGTTCATGACTCACTGGAGAGCTTCACGCATCTCCCTTGCGAGCTTACGCTCTTTTTTTTTTTTTTCCTAGTGTCTCCTCTCCTGTGTGTATCCCTCTTACTCTGGAAGGTTTTTGCTGACCTATCATGTTCCTTCTATCAGAAGGAAGCTTAGGTCTACAGGTCACTGTAGTACTTTGGGCTGACAGCTCATGTTTCCATTTATGGGGGTGGTTGATTCTTCAACCACCAGTCCTTTCTTCATCAACTGATATCTTTCCTTGGGATCCGAAGGAGGTTGTCATCCTCATCAAGGGAAATTTGGGGTTATTTGTCATAATGAACCCTCTCTTATAGTTTTCAAATTCTTCCTCTAGTGATATCATGGCCAGTGCTTTAAAGGCTTCACCCCCACAGTCAGTCATTGGCAACTCAAACAATAATACATTTACATTGTCCTCATGCATTAGCATGGTAATTCCTATTTTATGATTAATTACAAATTGGGGGAAACAAGGTGTTACACATTTCATGGGAATAGTTTGGTTTTTTTGGAAGGTAGATAGATCCATGAAGCAATTGGAGTAGCTCAAGAGGCCTTACATAGTATTAAAACCTAGAAGTTGAAAGGGGAAGTACTCAATATAGACCTCTCAAAAGATTACAAAAAAGTTAGATGGCTATATTCGAGGATGTTACTAACTCATTTGGGGTTTGAAATTCGCTTTACAGATTGGATCATGAGTTGCATTTCGACAATGTCTTTTGTTTTCCTAATAAATGGATCTTCCTCAAATTTCTTCTCAACTGAAAAAGGATTAAGGCAAGGTTGTCTCTTGTCCCCACTCATTTTCTTGTTGGTGGTGGAAGGGCTCAGTAGGGCTATAGGTGTAGCAAAATCTAGAGGTGAGTTCCTTGGTGTCTCCTTATCTCTCACCTTAAGGATTTCACACCTTCTTTTTGTGGATGATGTCCTGATCTTTTGCAGTGGCTCAAGGGGTGATGCAGAGAAGCTAAGTTCAATATTGGATCTATCTAGTCATGCTACAGGTATGCAAATAAATGTCCAAAAATACACCTTGTCTACACATCTCATGGAAGAAGAGGAGTTAGGTGTCTATAAGGAATTTTTTTACTTATGAGTCAAATCCTTTTGATGAAGGATTAAAGTATCTTAGATTTCACCTAAAACCCAACAACTACAAAAAGGAGTATTGGGTTTGGATAGTAGCTAAGCTAGAAAGGAGACTGAAGTCATGGAGTTTCCTTTAGCTATTCAGAGAAAGGAGACTGGTTTTAGTCAAGTTAGTGTGGGAATATATTCTGGTATGTTGTATCTCTTTAACATGGGTCCTAAAAGGAACATTGGAGAGAATTAGTAGAATCTGCTTCAAATTCTTATGGGCAGGTCAAAAGGAACATTTTGTTATGCCTTTGATCAAATTGGAAACGTTGGAAACTCCAAAGTTATTTGGGGGATGGGGGCTAAAACATATTCATTGCTTCTCAAAAGCCCTCGCAGCCAAAGTAGGATGGAGACTGATCACCACAACAAGTCTTTGGATTAAAGTGGTCACCCAAAATAATTTTGCTTGAACTTTGTGGAGGAGTGGATTAGAAGGCCCATAAAGGATGCCCTAAATTGCACCATAATCTGGAAATCCCTCGTAAAGTCTTTTTCATTGGTCAGGAAAGGATTGGCCTAGAGGGTGGGAAAAGGTACAAAATTCAGAATTGGGCAGGATCCATGATCGGGCAGTGACATAGATTATCTTCTTCCCCAACCAGTAATTGATATCCTCCATGATCGGGGTCTTTTTCACCTGGCCCAGATAGTTGACAGGAATAGAAACATGGTGTGGGGTCAAGAATGGAAGGGTGCTTTACAACTAGGTCTGGGTGAAGAATATGCAGTGGGATGGAATGACTACATCATAGCTCTCAAAGCAGGGCACATTCATTTATCAGATAGGGAGGATGAACTAGTATGGACACATAATATACATGCGATTTATACGCCAAAAGCAAGTTACATACAAATATACATTGACATTCCCCACCGGGAACCTTCTTGGTGGTGGAAAGGGATATGGGAAATAAAGTGCCCCTTAAAATCTCGTCTTTTCTTGTGGTGCTTGATAAAAAATAAAGTGCCTACTTGGGATAGAATGAAGCACATAGGGTTGGAAGGCCCAGGTTGGTGTCCACTATGCAAGGCCATTGAGAAATCTAGCATTCACCTCTTCCTCTGTTGTCCCTTTGTACATCATACACAGTTTGACTGTCCAAGATCTCTTTGACAAGACTGTATTTGGAAAGGACAAAACAATGAAGAGGCTTGGAGACAGTGCCTACATGATCCCAAAAATCTAAAATAAAATCTCTTCCTTTGCTAATAAATTGGGGTGTGTGGTTGGTCTAGAACACATCCATATTCAACGAGAAATCCTCCATTCTAGAACTTATTGTTGCATAAAGCCTTATCATCTTATCTCACTTTCCACAAGGGAAAGATGCTCCCTCGGATAGGTAGGTGTCAGATGAAACAATGGATCGCTTGAGGCCTTGGGAATATTTTGATGGTGCCTCACAAAATGAGGGACAATTGTGTGGTGGAGGAGTCATCTTACATCTTTCAAATTCACACCATTTCAAAATAAAAATGGGCTTGGGTCCTAGAAGAAATAATTTTTCCAAACTAATGGCCTTAAAATTGTTATTAACTTTTGTTGGGGAAAAAGGGATATTGAATCTTCAAATCTTCGGTGACTCAATGGTGGTCATAAATTGGATCAAGAAATTCCAAAAGTTTCACAATATCAAACTTCTCCCTCTACTTGAAGAAGTTTTTATTATATTGGACAGAACAATTTCTCTACACGTCATGTATACAAGTAAAGAAATAGGGAAACCGACAAACTCTCTAAGGAGGGTATTCACTTGGCTCATGGGTAGTGGAAAATAACTGAATTTAGAGAAGGAATTTTTTTTGAATGTTATCACCAGTGATTTATAGAAACAGGGGGCCATGAAGTCCTTGGTTCACAGACATTATTCTCTCCAGTTTTGTATTATGGCACTACTACATATTAACTTTGACTACTCTCTCATGGGTTTTGTTGACAATCTATATCAGTTGGGTTTCTAGCAAACAATATTTGGGTGCAGGCTTGCTTGTTGGCCATCTTTTGGAATATATATATATATATATATATATATATATATATGTTTCCATCTTTTGGCTTCTTCAGATATTGATCTATCCTTTGTTGATAATCTTTTTGATTCCAGGCTGATGTTCAGATATTATGGTAGGGACGTTCTTAGGCCACCTTAGTCCATATTTATGGGAGCAGTGGTCATGTGTTACTTTTATTGAATGCTTGAAGCAAATGCACCCCTTGCTAGGGGAGTTTTGCCTAGATGTTATTTTGCTCGGGCCCTCCCTGGTAGGGGAGGAATGATAGACTAAATGTACATGTCTCCATATACATTTTTGAGAATGTAAATTTTCTTTCCTATTTGAAAAAAAAAATTCTTTTTTTTTTCCACATCTATCATGCACTGAGAGGGATCAAATCCCTCTTGATGATTTTTTTTTTTTTTAAATTGAAAAAACTTATAATTTTTTTTTTATATCCCTCTGAATAAATGCATGATGGATCTAGAGTTAAGATTGATCTAAGTTATTTAATATAATATTTGATTGGTTGTGGATTGCTTCCTTTATTTAGGCAAAAAAATCCATTTCATATATTTTCTGGATCTAGGCTAGTTAATATAATATTTGATTGGTTATGAATTGCTTCCTTTATTTAGGCAAAAAAATGCATTTCATATATTTTCCTACCCATTCATTGTTTGAGAATGAGAAGATAGTGTGGAATAATGTAAAACCCAAATATACCAAGATTCTTATATTAAGGGGCAATCACAATACAATTGTATATCCTATTAACATTATGAAATGCTTCCCCTCTCCTCAATTGTGTTAAAATGATCCTATTCACATGCTTTCTACCCATTGATATACACATAATAACATGGAAGGACTTTTAAATTCTCAAAACAAACCAAAATATTAATGGGATATCACTCACTATGTTGGAGCTATTTAATGTTGTAGACATAGTTCCAAGACCTCAATTTTTAATAAATTTTTTGAAAATCTTAATTACTGGTTAAAACATTATTTCATTATACAAAAATCTTAAATTCTGATAAAGTTTTTCTATTTTAAGTCAAATTTCTAACTTATAAGATCTACCTACTACAAAACTAACATACTCCTACCATGCTTAATAATTAACATAAACATCATAAAAAAAAAATATTAAATACATTATGGGATGTAGTCGAACTCATGTCTAACTAACTTGATTCGTGAACATTGAATTATGAATAGAAAGACCAGCAATGACCGTTTAGAAGAAAAAGTAAAAAGATCAGAAACCAATGACCGTTTAGAAGAAAAACGCAAAAAGATCGAGAGGAGCGGGCTGTAATCGAATGGCGCGGGCTGTAATCGAATGGCGGTTGGGTATAGAGGGAGGAGTTTAGTTGTGTATTCATTTTGTTTAATCATTGCTGCTCTTCTCCGCATTCATTTTCGCTTGCTGACAATTTTTTACTTGTTTTTGGTTTATTGAGCATGGCCATGCTCTGCTTTTGCTATTGCTTGAGTTTATAATGCATGGTAATTTATACTGGATTATCAATAGACGACTCCTTCATTTTATACATTTTATACTGGATTATCAATAGACGACTCCTTCATTTATACTGGATTATGCATTTTTTTACAGGTARGGAGGTTGATTTTTARAAGAGACAGTGAGYTTTKCCCATATGGACGCATTCATATGGAAGCGGCATAGCATAGYACCCAGGTTTAACTCTCTAACCRTCAGKYCTGGTGGGTATTTTATTACATTRTTACATTAATTCTGTGTTGGGTATTTCATATTTGTGTTTAACATTTTATTTCCCTTTTTCCTCTGCATTTTTGACAGGCAGGGAGATTGAGATTGAGAATGAGAAGAGGCAGTGAGTTTTGCCCATATGGAAGCTGCATAGCAGTCTCCGGGTCTAATTCTCCTGGTCCTGGCG
>ML808663.1:316319-328630 GCA_009831015.1 Picea engelmannii | reverse complement strand
CATCTTGTACTTGAACATTTAAGTGGGGTAAAAGGAGGTTTCCCCCTCGAAGAGGCTTATTATCTGAAATTATCTCTTTTTCAAGGCGTTGAGTACTTTTTCTGAGGTTTTTCTATGCTATATTGGTATTTGGTTCTTAACACCATACCCATACCTGTATCTGTACCTAGTTAGCTTGGGAGCTAGACTGCAGAAGCGGGTTGTCAAGATCGTGGGATATTAAATAGGCGGGTTGTTAGGACCGTGAGAAATTCTCTCCAGGTGAGAGAATTGTTGGGAATTGATTTCCTGAAGGTGTTAAACTGCAGCTACAGGGCTCTGAGATTTCCTATCCAACCTATTGTTGAATCCCTAGAAGGGAAGTGGGGGCAACCGAGGGACTGTTGAGTAGAAAAGGGGCACACTTTCTAGGGTGTGACAAGAAAGTGGGGAATGAAGGATTGTAGGCTGTTAGTTTTAGTTGGCACCTGTGATGGAGTCTTTCCTATTGTCTGTGATACATCATCCTAGTTAGGAATTCCTTTATTTATGTATGACTTTGTGCATTTATAGAATTTATTTGTCTATTTTAATTTATATATATATAAAGTTCCACAAGATTTTATGTGTGTATATGTTTAATTTGCATAAAGTTCGAAATGTTTTATGTGGCATAGCCCAGTTGGATGTTGGGGATGTTATGAAAATAATCTGGATCACTGTTATCAAAGCAGGCTTCTCTTGATCGATTTTTAGTGCATGTCCCCGACAAGGTACGAGTATATCAAATTGGGTCTCGATCTTGTCTCTCTCGAGGAAAATAGCTCTCGCACACCCAAGAAACCCTCCATGGAAGAAGAAAATAAAAATGATGGAGCATAAGATTCTATTAATCTATTGCTTGAACAAGCTCTCATGCAACAAATGGATGAAATGATGGAGAATTTTTTCCACATCCTTCAATGCATGTTCATAAAATGACAAATTTGGAGGCACCTCTCCTTTCAAGGTACAAGTTAATTTTGATATTCCTGTATTTGAAGGATAGATAGATGCATATGCCCTAAAAAAATGGTTAAATCAGATAGAAGGTTATTTCTTTGTTCATAATTTTTTTGACATGGAAAGATCACTTCGCACTCCTTAAGTCTCTCCCTTATGTCAAACATTGGTGGGAAACTTACTGGGAGAAAAGTTCCATAGAGGAGTCTGGAATATATGGGGCCGAGCCCACTTGGGATTTTTTTGTGGATGCGGTCAAGGGGCAGTATTACCTTGTTGGTAACTATGACAACCAATACATGAGATGGACCACACTATGGAAAGAGTCGAGAAAAAAAGTTTCATAATTCACAAATACTTTCCATACCTTGTGCACCAATATGGGTATCAAATATTCCAAGCAACATCTGGTTCTGAAATACCACAGGGCTCTGCATAGGTACATCTAAACCGAATTGGATTTCCTGGACATCTCATCACTTGGAGCTACGTATCGATATGCTCTCAAAATTGAGAATAAATTTAAGAACTAGAACAAATGGGATTTTGGGTCTTCAAATCCGCAACAACCAAATTTTGATAAAGACGACCCTAAAAAATAGTCTCCCAAAAACCAATCCAAGCCACAGGAAAAGAAGGGTCATGGGAAGATGAAGAAGGACACTGGAAAGTGGTTTGATTTGCACAAAATCCCTTGGCACAACATTAATGAATTTCACTCAAAACAATCATTGGTGGTCTATATCAAATACAAGGAGCTAAACCTTCATTCGAAATATGATTCAAAAAATAATTGGAAAAGACCTATCATCGACGCAGACCCCACTACTACTTTTGTGATCAAACCGGTTCAACCAGAAGGAACAAGAGATATTGAAGAGGGGGAGCACATTTTTCATTCACATATGTGGTTGAACAAGACCCCGTTTCATTTTATTATTGATAGTATAATCCATAAGAACCTCATCTTAGTAGAGGTCGTCAAACAGTTGGGATTGTCGAAACTACCACACCCGCCACCATACAATATCGGGTGGCTTCATCAGGGATGAGATCTTTGTGTCAGCCAACAATGTCGATTGTCATATGATATCCATCCCTTCAAGGATGAGGTACTATGTGATGTTTCCTCACTGGATATCTATGATGTTCTTTTGGGCTAGCCATATATATGGAAGCACCATTCTATTTATGAGTCTCGACCCCGTAGTGTCATTGCTACTATGGGGGTTCATCTCTATAGGATACTAGAGGTATTTCCAACTACTTCCCACCTAAAGAGTGTCGCAAGGTATTATCTCATACTTAAAAATCCAACTTCTTCACAATCTTTTCCAAAGGTGAACAAAAGGACACTACAACCACTGCAGCCTCAGTCCAAGCACCATCTACCCAGAAAAATCAGGTCGAAAATATTGAAGAAAAGGTCAAAGATTCCTTATACGCACATTCATATCATGTATCTATAATGAACCAACCCTTCCATCCACAGGTTCGTGACAACCTTCAACAAGCTAAGCAACGCAACTTCTCTAGCAAGGCAAGAAGTTCGTCAAGATGCAGATTCAACGAATGTTTTTCCCTCTCCCCTGGGAACTCAACGTAATGGATACCATTGCTTACTAAAGAGGGAGCATTTATATAGGTGGATATCCATGGCCACCCACCTATTCCAACTAGCTCAAAACAGTCTTCTAGCAATTTACTATTTTTAGTAATTTTTCAATTCATGAACTTCCCAGGCCATTTTAAGGTCCTAAATTATTATTTTTTGGGATAGAGCACCTCAATGATATTAAAAGGTTTTGATTTATCCCCAAAAATGAATCTCCTTGACAATACATTTCCAACGAGTAATTGTGTGCCCTAAATGGATATTGTATGCCAAAGTTATGCCCCTAAGAAGTTGATACACCAAACTACCCTTAACAGGGTCCACAAAACTATTGGCTTTTTATCTTTCGGGGTTAGGGTTTTGGATTTTATTTATGTTAAAAATTCATTTAGAGCCTCATCATAATCCTTCTTCTTGTTAATTCGAGTATCCTTCACATCTCTTCTTAGAGATAAGCTTCCACCATTCTAGTGAGTCTTTCACTCTATATTTCTACAGTTTTGTACATTTCACTCATTAATAGAAATTGTGTATTATTGTGTATTTGTGGCTCTTTATATATCTGTTATATTATTGGTTCTCTTGCAATATCTTTGTACATTTATTTATTATATCTCATCTCCCATTTCATGCCAAAAATAATATGGATCAATGGTATCAGAGCACGTTGCTCTTGATTGTTTTTCAGTGCATGTCCCCGATGAGGTACGAGTATATCAAGTTGGGTCTTGATATTGTATCTCATGAGGAAAATCTCTCTCGCACACCCGATAAACCCTCCATGGAAGAAGAAAATAAAAATGACTGAGCATACAATTCTATTAATCTATTGCTTGATCAATCTCTCACACAATAGAGGGGCGAAATGATGGAGAATGTTTCCCACATCCTTCAACGAATTTTGATAAAAATAGAAACATCTTCATCAAATGACCACTTTTGAGGAACCTCTCCTTTCAAGGTACAATTTTACTTTGATATCCCCATATTTCAAGGGAAGATAGATGCATATGCCCTAGAAAAATGGTTAAATATGATAAAAGGTTATTTCTCTATTCACAATTTTTCTGATAGGGAAAAGATCACATTCTCACTCCTTAAGGATCTCCCCCATGTCAAAAATTGGTGGGAAACTTATTAGGAGAAAAGTTCCATAGAGGAGTCTAGAATATATGGGGCCGAGCCCACTTGGGATTTTTTTGTGGATGCGGTCAAGGAGAAGTATTACCCTATTGGTAACTATGATGACCAGTACATGAGATGGACCACACTACAGAAAGAGAGGGGGAAAACAATGTTGGAGTTCACAAATACTTTCCATACCTTGTGCAACAAGATAGGTATCAAATACTCTTAACAACATCTAGTTATGAAATACCACGGGGCTTTGCATAGGTACATCCAAACTGAAATGCATTTCCTGGACATCTCATCACTTGGAGCTTCCTATTGATATGCTGACAAAATCGAGCATAAATTTAAGCACCAGAGCAAATGGGATTTTGAGTCTGCAAATTCCCAAAAACCAAATTTTGATAAAGACGACCATAACAAACAACCTCTTGAAAACCAATCCAAGCCATAGGAAAAGAAGGGTCACAAGAAGATGAAGAAGGACACTAAAAAGTGGTGTGATTTCCAAAAAATCCCTTGGAACAACAATAATGAATGTCGCTCAAAACAATCATTGGTGGTCGATATCAAAGACAAGGAGCTGAACCCTGATTCAAAATTTGATTTAGAAAATAATAAGAAAAGACAGATCATCGATGCAGACCCCACTTCTATTGTTGCGACCACAACAATTCAACCAGAAGAACAAGCATATCCTGAAGAGGGGGAGTGACTTTTTCATTAAAATGTGTGGGTGAAGGGGACCCCACTTCATTTTATTGTTGTTAGTAGAAGCAAGAAGAACCTCATCTCAGCATAGGTCGCCAAACAGTTCAAATTGTCGAAAATACCACACCTGCAAAAATACAACATTGGGTGGCTTCGCCAGGGATGATATCTTCATGTCAGCCAACACTTTTGATTGTCATACGAAATCCATCCCTTCAAAAATGAGGTATTATGTGATGTTTCCTCGCTGGATATATGTGATGTTCTTTTGGGCTAACCATATATTTGGAAGAAGCATGTTATTTATGAGTCTCGACCCTGTAGTGTCATTGTTACTCTAGAGGGTCATCTCTACAGGATACCAGAGGTAGTTCCAACTACTTTCCCACCTAAATAATTTCGCAAGGTATCATCTCATACTATAAAATTAAGCTTCTTCACAATATGTTCCAAAGGTGAACAGAAGGACACTACAACCACTGTAGCCTCATTGTAAGCACCATCTACCCAGCAGAAGTAAATTAACAAGATTGAATAAAAGTGCAAATATTCCTTCTACACATAGTCATATCATGTAGCCATACTGGTTCAACCCTTCCAGCCACAAGTTCATGATAGCCTTCAATAAGCTAAGTAGCATAACTTCTCTAGCAAGGCAAGAAACGCATTGAGATGCAAATTCAACAAATGATTTTCCCTCTCCCCTAGGGACTCAACACAATGAAGACCATTTATTCCTAAGGAAGTAGGATTTATCCAAGTATATTTTGGTGGCCACCCACCTATTCCAACTGCCTCAAAACAATCTTCTAGCAATTTACTATTTTTAGCAGTTTTTCGGTTCCTAAACTTCCAGGGCCATTTTGAGGACCTAAATGAAGTTTTTTCAGGATCAAGAATCTCATTCATGGCTAAAGGCTTTGATTCATCCCCCAAAATGAATATCCTTGATGATACATTTCCAACGAGCTATCGTTCGTCCCAAATGAAGATTGTATGCAAACATTACGCCCCTGAGAAGTTCATACACCAAACTACCCAAAACGAGGTCCAGAAAAATGTTGGCTTTTCATCTTCTGGGGTGTTGAAACATATATTTTTTCTAAACTTTAGAATTAAATAAGTTTAATTCTTCTTTAAATAAAAAAAAACACGCACTTGGATATCACCATTGATGAGGTTTTTTGTTTAATGCAACAATCCTAAGTTCTTAAAAGTTATGGAGCCACCCACTAGTTGAAAGGTTAAATCGCTAAAGACAACCTTTAAAGTGTCAGGTTTTAGTGTTTCGAAATACTAGCAGTCAGACATGTAAATAACTCCAAAGTCTCGATATACAAAATTGCGAAACTAGCTTAATTTAAACCAGGTTAATTAAATGATTAATAATGATTAACGACAATTAAATCTTATCACAACTTCGCATTTCAGGAATCCTGTATTGAATGACAACTTGAAATCCTGATACCCTAATTCTCAAAACTCTTAATTAATCTAGGTTAATTAAACAATTAATAGTGATTAACGATAATTAAATCTTGTTGCAACTTCGTGTTTCAGGAATCCTGTCTTAAACGACAACTTGAAATCTCGATACCCGAAGTCGTGAAACCCTTAATTAATCACAATTAATTAAAAGGTTAAACTTGATTAATATTAATTGATCAAATCATGATTTCGTGTTTTCGGAATCCCGTCTTGAACGACAACTCGAAATCCCAATACCCAAAGTCGCGAAACCCTTAATTAATCACAATTAACTAAAAGGTTAAACTTGGTTTATATTAATTGATCAAATCATGATTTCGTGATTCGGGTATCATAGCTTGAACTGAAATAAGATCACCCAGGACTCCAAACCCTGAAATGGATTAAGGTTAAACATGATAAATTAACAGGATAAACTTGATTTATTAACACCATAAGCAATCTTATCTCCTATAAAGTTTGCATTGATTTGAAATGCGGGTAAATTCAAATGTTCTCTATGCTTTTCCCAGATCATGAAAGTCAACCATTAATGACATTAATAGTTGATTTAGGGAAATGATTTCAAATAAGATCTTGATTTGTCGCCCAAATATTTTTACTAAAGGAATTAAACGCATTTATCAGTGAAGATCTGCGTGGATTGATATGCTTGAGGAAAATAAGATTTTTCATTTTCTGAATTACATTCTCGTTTTCACAGAGTTGGCTTAGAGAAATAATCAATTTTCTGCATTCTCGTTCTCTATAATAGAAAATAGAACTCTAAGACTCGACACCATGGCTCCACATAAAACACCTAAAGTGACTGGTGAAATTTCAAGCCAGAACACAGAGGTTATCTCTGACACCTCGCCCAAAAGGTAGATACAGTTAAAACCTGGATGCAAGTATTCAACACCCTACAATACAAGTTGATAAACTGCGCAGATGATTCAAGTGACAAAGAAAAGGAATACTTGTCTACCAAGTACAAGATTATTGCTCAGTCAGATATGCACAAGGTAGCAACAAGGCCATGACTTTTACCCTACAATGATATGATTAGATGGGCACTAGATCATGTAGATATCCCAACTAGAACTATATTCAATTCTCATAAGGTAGTTGTTGAATCATTTCGGCCAAAGCACATACAAGTGATGTACAAGTTGTCCCCAACACCAAACTTCACTTACAATGCCAGTTTCTTAGAATATTTCAACAAGAAGGAGTGTGATCAATTTGGAAAAATCCTTTCTAACTTGATCAAAGACTCGTATTCATGCCTCGAAAATTTCAGAGCCGATTCTCATGGCACATACTCAATTTCATCGTTAGAACCACAGTTCATGTATATAGCCATGATGATGTGCATGCTTTATGGGAAAGAGAACACAACCAATTTCTTTCTGCCATGGTTACCCATTATACACACATTAGCCGAAGAATATTCTTTTGACTGGGCCAAAATATTGTCAGACAATCTGGCTAGTGAAATTACAGAACAACGGGCACACAAAAATAAAGGGAAATCAACTTCATTCTTCATGTCAACTTATATTATGGATGCAATCTATTTCATGATGCCTTTCCCATTGATGGGATGGATCTGGACTCCAAATAGCACAGAACCAATTCACATCTATCATTCGAAGCTCTCGGAAGACAATGCGAAAGATTTCTTCTATGAAATCTGTAACTGGGTAGTGGTGTCAATGCACACCGTTATATTTGGTCACCCATCTCCTAGAATATCAGATACAATTGTGGCTAACCTGGGCAACGTGTCATACTGGTACCTTGAGGATCACTTCTCTTATATCATGGTTCCTCGATATACTCTGCCGCAATTTTTACCAGACAGGCTAGTGTGTCGCGAGGTCGCACGAAACACTATACTCAGCGGGATTAGCAAAGAACTCGAAGGAGTAGAGAAAAAGGTATGGCCATATTTTATCTTACACATTGGTGCATTTTCTCTTTTGGATTTCGGCCACTCCAGAGTGGAGGTCGCGGCCTTAGAAGAAATAAAACTGGTAAACATTGAATTCAAGAAGCACGACCCGCAGAAAGTCGTGGGTAACCACATGGCCATTTTCGGTTTGAAAAGGTATGAACATGAGGATTCTCCTCAAGAAGATATTTTTTGAGGAGTGAGATCTTATCCAGAGGTCTTAGTCTAGGTTCAAGCTCTGTAACTCGAAAGAATGATTGAATTCTACGACTTTCAGAGGCATCGAAGAAGTATCCTCCCTAAAGTGTTACAAGGGGGAGTCCCTACATCTCCAGATACATAGCAAACAAAGACCAAAAGTTCAGAAGCTGTAAACCTTGGAAAAAAAGAAACCTAGGAATACTTAGAGAAAACTAAGATCTCAAAGTAGAAAGAAGATACCCCAGAGACAGATGTGTCAGGTAATCAGGCCAAAGATCAAGTAGAGACATTAACAAAGAAAGGAGAAGATAGGCCATTGTCTACACTAGATAAGTCAACTATAGACATGATTGGAAAGTATTCATCCACAGAAATCGACAGCCCCATTCAGTTTATCATGCCTTTATAGTTCACTAGAGGGAACCTCAGTGTAGAGGTAGTATTTATAGACGATCTAACGCCAATTCCTATAGAAGAGATACCTCCTACTGATTTCTTTTTTAGCAAGAAAAGGAAAGTTGTGGTGAAGAGAGAAACACACCAAAGGGTGGGTACAATGGTCAAGAGATACAGTGTACTAACTGATGGAGAAGCCTTAGAAGAGGTGGAATTCACTGAAGAAGTGGCAGGTTCATTTGGGTCTTATGCAACAACAAACCAGTTTTTTGTTGGAACCTTAAAAGAACTACTAAAGCAAAAATACCTACTAATAAACCAATTACAAAACCAAATAAAGATTGTAGAATAGAACGTCAAAAGTGAGGTCAACAAGGGCTTCGGCTAGATGAGAGACAATGACAGACAATAAATCCAACAACTGAAATCCAACCTCGAGGAGATACACAACACTACACAAGCAAGCCAAGGATGGGTCGTCCAACAAGAGGAGTTGTTACGGTAACAACAAGCCAAATTAATATCTATCGAAAGCATGGTTGTAGATATAACAGTGTTCCAAACTCAGGCACTGGAAGTGTGACATAAAGTAGAAGAATCACAACAAAGCCTACTCTCTAAAGTAAAAATCGTCCAAAATCATTCTCAAGTGATGGATCAAGCATTAAGTAATATTGTTTTAAGAGAGAGAGAGAGAGGCTATCATTGCTCGGACTACCTTCCAAGAAGCGGTTATATCATCAACAAAAGAAGGAAGAGCTATGGCTTTTGTATTGTCCATTTCAAAGCAAACTAGAGGTGATATTATACTAAAGATTTGGGATTCAAACATAGTCGAAGGTAAGAAAATGGCTAAGGAAGTGAAAGAATCTTGTGAAGAAGTTTTTTGTTCACTTAACAAAGAATTATTAGGCCTTGATAAAGAATATAGTTCTGGAATATTGGGTCAGATCGATATATCCAAACATCATCTTGACATTAAGACAAATATGGAAGAAACCCAAGTTGAAATATCACAGATAAAACATGTCGATATTGCTCAAATAGATATATGGCTAGTTAATCCTAATCTACAACTGCAGTCTATTATTTCAGAGGATAGACGAATAGAAGAGAGATTGCCTTAGCTAGAAAATAAATTATACATTTTCGAGGCTAATAAATTAACAGAATCTTCCAAGTTGGTAGCTCAATTTGTGGGCAGATGCATCAAATGTATTGAGCAGGGAAAAGTAGTACCTTTGCAAACCAATGATACAATCTGTGTACATTATCTATTTTGGAGATAGAAGACAGAAAAGGAAAATGCCCATGCCAACATTATGAGAAGATCAAGAAGAATACAAGTGAAGCGTTCAACTTCTATATTTTGTAATTTTAATTATTCTAAAGACAGGGAAATTCCAACCGTTTGAGGTTGAGAACTTTCGTATAAATGCATATTCAAAAGAATAAACAAGGGTTGCTTCTTGTCGGTTGTAATCGAGAAAACTCTCCTCATTGAGAATTAATACAAGTGCAGACCAGAGATTCCACATTTCGTCCATTTGAGTTATGTGGTCTTATGTCTTTCCATATTCTAGCATCTTTTCTTTTATTTCCTTGATGAATGCCTGATCACAATTTAGCACAACATCTATTGTGGTTATATTTCATTTAGTTGTCTAAGAAAAAATAGCTTTTCTTCTGTATTTACTGTTAGTAGATACAATACCTGTGAATTAATTAGATTTCTACATTTTATGCTTCATTTAAGGTTACATTATCCATTTTCTTCTTCTGTAACAAAGTAAGATTCTTAGGTATTTGATTCCTTGCTTTGTCTAATAGCTTTATGTTTTTATTTCATTACATCCAATATTTTCAAATTTAAATCAGACATGAAAAACGACCTCTGAGATGTTATACTACTAATTCAATTTAAGGAATTTTTCTCACATAACTAAGATAGAAAAATAAAACTTTTAAACTTTCCTTATTTCCTGATGTCTGACATTGTGCCTTGAGCCTTAAGTACAAAATCATGAAAAACATCTTTTTGGCGTCGTTGTCGGGGACGGAGAAAGAAAGTTATTTTTCCTTTAGAGAACAACATTGTAAGTTTCTCTCTTTGATAGTGAACAAATATTGAATACATTATAAGGCTTAACTTTTATCTTTCACTTGGTGACTCCACAATTAATAAACTGGCATTCGGTCAAAGGAATACTAGACAAAACCCAGGTGATGAGCAGACCACGCCCGTTTTCGACCTTGGAAAATTTTTAAAACCAAGGGGATACCTTAAGAAAACCATTGTTTCCACAAGTAAAGTCTACCAACTTAAACCCACACAGTCTAATGATAAGGTTCCACTTGAACTGTTAACTTCGCAAGAAGTTTCCACCCAAATCCTTTTCGGAGAAACATCAACAGATAGAATTGAAGCTGAAATCATAAACTCCAGATTAGTTTTATCCGAGATAAAGGCCGAAACCAATTCAACTAACTCCTTTACCAATAAAGGTAAAAATCCTATCTCTATACCTGCTTCAATCGATATTCAATACCCGAAGTTTCGAAGAATATTGCATACACTCTGATTCGACTCCCGTTGGTTCTCCCGTTTACATATCTTGCAAGTCTGAAGAACCTATTCCTCTTCTCTTGTTTCCTCCCTTTTCAGTTTTTCTGTCTCCTAACAGTCAGTTCCCATAACCTCTTTTACTTCATCCCAAAGTAGTCGAAAGGTCACTTCAGGTCTTTGAAAACCCTCTCTAATATATCCAAGTTTCATCCCCTAGATTGTCAATGGCTGCTACAGGAGGAGGTGTCGGTGGAGGTGGTGTTAGAGGTGGAGGAGGACATCCTGCCAGAGGAGGAGGAGGAGGAAGTCATGGACCACCCCCACCTCCTAGAATTTTAGCTAAAGTAGCTGCCAGATATGCTCCTTTGGTTCTCCCAGTCCCCCTCCATGATTTACCTGAAAACTATATGAAAAACCTGCCAAAGTTTATAGGAGAGGGAGACCTAACCGCGACTGAGAACATAAATTTCTTTGATCAATTCACCGACATTGTTGGCCTCAAGCACGAGGATGTTTATTCATGACTGTTATTCCAAAGTTCCGAAGGACAGGTAAGAACTTGGTTCCGAGGAATGCCGGTGGGTTCAATAGGATCATATGATGAGTTAGAAAGCGCCTTTCTCAGACAATGGGGAGAAAGAAAAGATCATCTTTATTATTTAACTGAGTTTGGAGATTTGAGAAAGAAAAATTCAGAAACAGTTCTCGAATTGACTCAAAGATTTAATAAATTATATAACAAGATCCCAGTTGAAGTTAAACCTTCCCAACCCACAGCGAAAGTAACTTTTGTTGGGGCTTTCAAGCTCGATTTCACTCTATTATTGAGGGAAAGGAGAGTTGTTTACCTAACTAGAATGCAAGATGATGTTGTAGAAATAGATTCAAATATGATGGCATTGGGAAAGTTAAAAACTAAATTCAAAATGGGAAATAAAGAGACTGGATGATATAGAGAACAAGAAGGACCCTCCAGATCTGGGAGGTCCTTGGAAGATAAGATGGATGGTATGGAAAAAATAATTAAAGAATTATCGAACAAAATTTAGAAGATGGAATTGGATCAATCCAAAGCAGAGCAGTTCGCCAAAAAATATTTTAGGAGGAACCCTAACCCTCAAATAAAACAAAGAATAATTAAAAATGAAGATCAAAAGATTCAGGCCCCCTTTAAAAATGAAAATTTTATAGGAGATGACATACAAGAATTTGAGGAGTTAGAGGAAGATATGAATAATCTTGGCGATGATTGTCAACAACCTCATTTGATGAGGCAAGATTATGAA
>ML808663.1:282860-316219 GCA_009831015.1 Picea engelmannii | reverse complement strand
CACTCCTTAAGGATCTCCCCCATGTCAAAAATTGGTGGGAAACTTATTAGGAGAAAAGTTCCATAGAGGAGTCTAGAATATATGGGGCCGAGCCCACTTGGGATTTTTTTGTGGATGCGGTCAAGGAGAAGTATTACCCTATTGGTAACTATGATGACCAGTACATGAGATGGACCACACTACAGAAAGAGAGGGGGAAAACAATGTTGGAGTTCACAAATACTTTCCATACCTTGTGCAACAAGATAGGTATCAAATACTCTTAACAACATCTAGTTATGAAATACCACGGGGCTTTGCATAGGTACATCCAAACTGAAATGCATTTCCTGGACATCTCATCACTTGGAGCTTCCTATTGATATGCTGACAAAATCGAGCATAAATTTAAGCACCAGAGCAAATGGGATTTTGAGTCTGCAAATTCCCAAAAACCAAATTTTGATAAAGACGACCATAACAAACAACCTCTTGAAAACCAATCCAAGCCATAGGAAAAGAAGGGTCACAAGAAGATGAAGAAGGACACTAAAAAGTGGTGTGATTTCCAAAAAATCCCTTGGAACAACAATAATGAATGTCGCTCAAAACAATCATTGGTGGTCGATATCAAAGACAAGGAGCTGAACCCTGATTCAAAATTTGATTTAGAAAATAATAAGAAAAGACAGATCATCGATGCAGACCCCACTTCTATTGTTGCGACCACAACAATTCAACCAGAAGAACAAGCATATCCTGAAGAGGGGGAGTGACTTTTTCATTAAAATGTGTGGGTGAAGGGGACCCCACTTCATTTTATTGTTGTTAGTAGAAGCAAGAAGAACCTCATCTCAGCATAGGTCGCCAAACAGTTCAAATTGTCGAAAATACCACACCTGCAAAAATACAACATTGGGTGGCTTCGCCAGGGATGATATCTTCATGTCAGCCAACACTTTTGATTGTCATACGAAATCCATCCCTTCAAAAATGAGGTATTATGTGATGTTTCCTCGCTGGATATATGTGATGTTCTTTTGGGCTAACCATATATTTGGAAGAAGCATGTTATTTATGAGTCTCGACCCTGTAGTGTCATTGTTACTCTAGAGGGTCATCTCTACAGGATACCAGAGGTAGTTCCAACTACTTTCCCACCTAAATAATTTCGCAAGGTATCATCTCATACTATAAAATTAAGCTTCTTCACAATATGTTCCAAAGGTGAACAGAAGGACACTACAACCACTGTAGCCTCATTGTAAGCACCATCTACCCAGCAGAAGTAAATTAACAAGATTGAATAAAAGTGCAAATATTCCTTCTACACATAGTCATATCATGTAGCCATACTGGTTCAACCCTTCCAGCCACAAGTTCATGATAGCCTTCAATAAGCTAAGTAGCATAACTTCTCTAGCAAGGCAAGAAACGCATTGAGATGCAAATTCAACAAATGATTTTCCCTCTCCCCTAGGGACTCAACACAATGAAGACCATTTATTCCTAAGGAAGTAGGATTTATCCAAGTATATTTTGGTGGCCACCCACCTATTCCAACTGCCTCAAAACAATCTTCTAGCAATTTACTATTTTTAGCAGTTTTTCGGTTCCTAAACTTCCAGGGCCATTTTGAGGACCTAAATGAAGTTTTTTCAGGATCAAGAATCTCATTCATGGCTAAAGGCTTTGATTCATCCCCCAAAATGAATATCCTTGATGATACATTTCCAACGAGCTATCGTTCGTCCCAAATGAAGATTGTATGCAAACATTACGCCCCTGAGAAGTTCATACACCAAACTACCCAAAACGAGGTCCAGAAAAATGTTGGCTTTTCATCTTCTGGGGTGTTGAAACATATATTTTTTCTAAACTTTAGAATTAAATAAGTTTAATTCTTCTTTAAATAAAAAAAAACACGCACTTGGATAT
This sequence comes from Picea engelmannii, assembly GCA_009831015.1. Lineage (NCBI taxonomy): Eukaryota > Viridiplantae > Streptophyta > Pinopsida > Pinales > Pinaceae > Picea > Picea engelmannii. The sequence goes on along the minus strand of ML808663.1, from coordinate 314,302 downwards.
CACCATTGATGAGGTTTTTTGTTTAATGCAACAATCCTAAGTTCTTAAAAGTTATGGAGCCACCCACTAGTTGAAAGGTTAAATCGCTAAAGACAACCTTTAAAGTGTCAGGTTTTAGTGTTTCGAAATACTAGCAGTCAGACATGTAAATAACTCCAAAGTCTCGATATACAAAATTGCGAAACTAGCTTAATTTAAACCAGGTTAATTAAATGATTAATAATGATTAACGACAATTAAATCTTATCACAACTTCGCATTTCAGGAATCCTGTATTGAATGACAACTTGAAATCCTGATACCCTAATTCTCAAAACTCTTAATTAATCTAGGTTAATTAAACAATTAATAGTGATTAACGATAATTAAATCTTGTTGCAACTTCGTGTTTCAGGAATCCTGTCTTAAACGACAACTTGAAATCTCGATACCCGAAGTCGTGAAACCCTTAATTAATCACAATTAATTAAAAGGTTAAACTTGATTAATATTAATTGATCAAATCATGATTTCGTGTTTTCGGAATCCCGTCTTGAACGACAACTCGAAATCCCAATACCCAAAGTCGCGAAACCCTTAATTAATCACAATTAACTAAAAGGTTAAACTTGGTTTATATTAATTGATCAAATCATGATTTCGTGATTCGGGTATCATAGCTTGAACTGAAATAAGATCACCCAGGACTCCAAACCCTGAAATGGATTAAGGTTAAACATGATAAATTAACAGGATAAACTTGATTTATTAACACCATAAGCAATCTTATCTCCTATAAAGTTTGCATTGATTTGAAATGCGGGTAAATTCAAATGTTCTCTATGCTTTTCCCAGATCATGAAAGTCAACCATTAATGACATTAATAGTTGATTTAGGGAAATGATTTCAAATAAGATCTTGATTTGTCGCCCAAATATTTTTACTAAAGGAATTAAACGCATTTATCAGTGAAGATCTGCGTGGATTGATATGCTTGAGGAAAATAAGATTTTTCATTTTCTGAATTACATTCTCGTTTTCACAGAGTTGGCTTAGAGAAATAATCAATTTTCTGCATTCTCGTTCTCTATAATAGAAAATAGAACTCTAAGACTCGACACCATGGCTCCACATAAAACACCTAAAGTGACTGGTGAAATTTCAAGCCAGAACACAGAGGTTATCTCTGACACCTCGCCCAAAAGGTAGATACAGTTAAAACCTGGATGCAAGTATTCAACACCCTACAATACAAGTTGATAAACTGCGCAGATGATTCAAGTGACAAAGAAAAGGAATACTTGTCTACCAAGTACAAGATTATTGCTCAGTCAGATATGCACAAGGTAGCAACAAGGCCATGACTTTTACCCTACAATGATATGATTAGATGGGCACTAGATCATGTAGATATCCCAACTAGAACTATATTCAATTCTCATAAGGTAGTTGTTGAATCATTTCGGCCAAAGCACATACAAGTGATGTACAAGTTGTCCCCAACACCAAACTTCACTTACAATGCCAGTTTCTTAGAATATTTCAACAAGAAGGAGTGTGATCAATTTGGAAAAATCCTTTCTAACTTGATCAAAGACTCGTATTCATGCCTCGAAAATTTCAGAGCCGATTCTCATGGCACATACTCAATTTCATCGTTAGAACCACAGTTCATGTATATAGCCATGATGATGTGCATGCTTTATGGGAAAGAGAACACAACCAATTTCTTTCTGCCATGGTTACCCATTATACACACATTAGCCGAAGAATATTCTTTTGACTGGGCCAAAATATTGTCAGACAATCTGGCTAGTGAAATTACAGAACAACGGGCACACAAAAATAAAGGGAAATCAACTTCATTCTTCATGTCAACTTATATTATGGATGCAATCTATTTCATGATGCCTTTCCCATTGATGGGATGGATCTGGACTCCAAATAGCACAGAACCAATTCACATCTATCATTCGAAGCTCTCGGAAGACAATGCGAAAGATTTCTTCTATGAAATCTGTAACTGGGTAGTGGTGTCAATGCACACCGTTATATTTGGTCACCCATCTCCTAGAATATCAGATACAATTGTGGCTAACCTGGGCAACGTGTCATACTGGTACCTTGAGGATCACTTCTCTTATATCATGGTTCCTCGATATACTCTGCCGCAATTTTTACCAGACAGGCTAGTGTGTCGCGAGGTCGCACGAAACACTATACTCAGCGGGATTAGCAAAGAACTCGAAGGAGTAGAGAAAAAGGTATGGCCATATTTTATCTTACACATTGGTGCATTTTCTCTTTTGGATTTCGGCCACTCCAGAGTGGAGGTCGCGGCCTTAGAAGAAATAAAACTGGTAAACATTGAATTCAAGAAGCACGACCCGCAGAAAGTCGTGGGTAACCACATGGCCATTTTCGGTTTGAAAAGGTATGAACATGAGGATTCTCCTCAAGAAGATATTTTTTGAGGAGTGAGATCTTATCCAGAGGTCTTAGTCTAGGTTCAAGCTCTGTAACTCGAAAGAATGATTGAATTCTACGACTTTCAGAGGCATCGAAGAAGTATCCTCCCTAAAGTGTTACAAGGGGGAGTCCCTACATCTCCAGATACATAGCAAACAAAGACCAAAAGTTCAGAAGCTGTAAACCTTGGAAAAAAAGAAACCTAGGAATACTTAGAGAAAACTAAGATCTCAAAGTAGAAAGAAGATACCCCAGAGACAGATGTGTCAGGTAATCAGGCCAAAGATCAAGTAGAGACATTAACAAAGAAAGGAGAAGATAGGCCATTGTCTACACTAGATAAGTCAACTATAGACATGATTGGAAAGTATTCATCCACAGAAATCGACAGCCCCATTCAGTTTATCATGCCTTTATAGTTCACTAGAGGGAACCTCAGTGTAGAGGTAGTATTTATAGACGATCTAACGCCAATTCCTATAGAAGAGATACCTCCTACTGATTTCTTTTTTAGCAAGAAAAGGAAAGTTGTGGTGAAGAGAGAAACACACCAAAGGGTGGGTACAATGGTCAAGAGATACAGTGTACTAACTGATGGAGAAGCCTTAGAAGAGGTGGAATTCACTGAAGAAGTGGCAGGTTCATTTGGGTCTTATGCAACAACAAACCAGTTTTTTGTTGGAACCTTAAAAGAACTACTAAAGCAAAAATACCTACTAATAAACCAATTACAAAACCAAATAAAGATTGTAGAATAGAACGTCAAAAGTGAGGTCAACAAGGGCTTCGGCTAGATGAGAGACAATGACAGACAATAAATCCAACAACTGAAATCCAACCTCGAGGAGATACACAACACTACACAAGCAAGCCAAGGATGGGTCGTCCAACAAGAGGAGTTGTTACGGTAACAACAAGCCAAATTAATATCTATCGAAAGCATGGTTGTAGATATAACAGTGTTCCAAACTCAGGCACTGGAAGTGTGACATAAAGTAGAAGAATCACAACAAAGCCTACTCTCTAAAGTAAAAATCGTCCAAAATCATTCTCAAGTGATGGATCAAGCATTAAGTAATATTGTTTTAAGAGAGAGAGAGAGAGGCTATCATTGCTCGGACTACCTTCCAAGAAGCGGTTATATCATCAACAAAAGAAGGAAGAGCTATGGCTTTTGTATTGTCCATTTCAAAGCAAACTAGAGGTGATATTATACTAAAGATTTGGGATTCAAACATAGTCGAAGGTAAGAAAATGGCTAAGGAAGTGAAAGAATCTTGTGAAGAAGTTTTTTGTTCACTTAACAAAGAATTATTAGGCCTTGATAAAGAATATAGTTCTGGAATATTGGGTCAGATCGATATATCCAAACATCATCTTGACATTAAGACAAATATGGAAGAAACCCAAGTTGAAATATCACAGATAAAACATGTCGATATTGCTCAAATAGATATATGGCTAGTTAATCCTAATCTACAACTGCAGTCTATTATTTCAGAGGATAGACGAATAGAAGAGAGATTGCCTTAGCTAGAAAATAAATTATACATTTTCGAGGCTAATAAATTAACAGAATCTTCCAAGTTGGTAGCTCAATTTGTGGGCAGATGCATCAAATGTATTGAGCAGGGAAAAGTAGTACCTTTGCAAACCAATGATACAATCTGTGTACATTATCTATTTTGGAGATAGAAGACAGAAAAGGAAAATGCCCATGCCAACATTATGAGAAGATCAAGAAGAATACAAGTGAAGCGTTCAACTTCTATATTTTGTAATTTTAATTATTCTAAAGACAGGGAAATTCCAACCGTTTGAGGTTGAGAACTTTCGTATAAATGCATATTCAAAAGAATAAACAAGGGTTGCTTCTTGTCGGTTGTAATCGAGAAAACTCTCCTCATTGAGAATTAATACAAGTGCAGACCAGAGATTCCACATTTCGTCCATTTGAGTTATGTGGTCTTATGTCTTTCCATATTCTAGCATCTTTTCTTTTATTTCCTTGATGAATGCCTGATCACAATTTAGCACAACATCTATTGTGGTTATATTTCATTTAGTTGTCTAAGAAAAAATAGCTTTTCTTCTGTATTTACTGTTAGTAGATACAATACCTGTGAATTAATTAGATTTCTACATTTTATGCTTCATTTAAGGTTACATTATCCATTTTCTTCTTCTGTAACAAAGTAAGATTCTTAGGTATTTGATTCCTTGCTTTGTCTAATAGCTTTATGTTTTTATTTCATTACATCCAATATTTTCAAATTTAAATCAGACATGAAAAACGACCTCTGAGATGTTATACTACTAATTCAATTTAAGGAATTTTTCTCACATAACTAAGATAGAAAAATAAAACTTTTAAACTTTCCTTATTTCCTGATGTCTGACATTGTGCCTTGAGCCTTAAGTACAAAATCATGAAAAACATCTTTTTGGCGTCGTTGTCGGGGACGGAGAAAGAAAGTTATTTTTCCTTTAGAGAACAACATTGTAAGTTTCTCTCTTTGATAGTGAACAAATATTGAATACATTATAAGGCTTAACTTTTATCTTTCACTTGGTGACTCCACAATTAATAAACTGGCATTCGGTCAAAGGAATACTAGACAAAACCCAGGTGATGAGCAGACCACGCCCGTTTTCGACCTTGGAAAATTTTTAAAACCAAGGGGATACCTTAAGAAAACCATTGTTTCCACAAGTAAAGTCTACCAACTTAAACCCACACAGTCTAATGATAAGGTTCCACTTGAACTGTTAACTTCGCAAGAAGTTTCCACCCAAATCCTTTTCGGAGAAACATCAACAGATAGAATTGAAGCTGAAATCATAAACTCCAGATTAGTTTTATCCGAGATAAAGGCCGAAACCAATTCAACTAACTCCTTTACCAATAAAGGTAAAAATCCTATCTCTATACCTGCTTCAATCGATATTCAATACCCGAAGTTTCGAAGAATATTGCATACACTCTGATTCGACTCCCGTTGGTTCTCCCGTTTACATATCTTGCAAGTCTGAAGAACCTATTCCTCTTCTCTTGTTTCCTCCCTTTTCAGTTTTTCTGTCTCCTAACAGTCAGTTCCCATAACCTCTTTTACTTCATCCCAAAGTAGTCGAAAGGTCACTTCAGGTCTTTGAAAACCCTCTCTAATATATCCAAGTTTCATCCCCTAGATTGTCAATGGCTGCTACAGGAGGAGGTGTCGGTGGAGGTGGTGTTAGAGGTGGAGGAGGACATCCTGCCAGAGGAGGAGGAGGAGGAAGTCATGGACCACCCCCACCTCCTAGAATTTTAGCTAAAGTAGCTGCCAGATATGCTCCTTTGGTTCTCCCAGTCCCCCTCCATGATTTACCTGAAAACTATATGAAAAACCTGCCAAAGTTTATAGGAGAGGGAGACCTAACCGCGACTGAGAACATAAATTTCTTTGATCAATTCACCGACATTGTTGGCCTCAAGCACGAGGATGTTTATTCATGACTGTTATTCCAAAGTTCCGAAGGACAGGTAAGAACTTGGTTCCGAGGAATGCCGGTGGGTTCAATAGGATCATATGATGAGTTAGAAAGCGCCTTTCTCAGACAATGGGGAGAAAGAAAAGATCATCTTTATTATTTAACTGAGTTTGGAGATTTGAGAAAGAAAAATTCAGAAACAGTTCTCGAATTGACTCAAAGATTTAATAAATTATATAACAAGATCCCAGTTGAAGTTAAACCTTCCCAACCCACAGCGAAAGTAACTTTTGTTGGGGCTTTCAAGCTCGATTTCACTCTATTATTGAGGGAAAGGAGAGTTGTTTACCTAACTAGAATGCAAGATGATGTTGTAGAAATAGATTCAAATATGATGGCATTGGGAAAGTTAAAAACTAAATTCAAAATGGGAAATAAAGAGACTGGATGATATAGAGAACAAGAAGGACCCTCCAGATCTGGGAGGTCCTTGGAAGATAAGATGGATGGTATGGAAAAAATAATTAAAGAATTATCGAACAAAATTTAGAAGATGGAATTGGATCAATCCAAAGCAGAGCAGTTCGCCAAAAAATATTTTAGGAGGAACCCTAACCCTCAAATAAAACAAAGAATAATTAAAAATGAAGATCAAAAGATTCAGGCCCCCTTTAAAAATGAAAATTTTATAGGAGATGACATACAAGAATTTGAGGAGTTAGAGGAAGATATGAATAATCTTGGCGATGATTGTCAACAACCTCATTTGATGAGGCAAGATTATGAAGGGTATTTAAATGTAGAACACAGGTCTAATAAGGAGGATAGCATAAATATTACAAAAGATTCTTCTTATCAAGGAATCGTCGATAATGTAATGGTCGAGCTACAATAGAAGTATAATTTAAGGCCTAGAAATAAAAATATGACAATTGCTCAATCGAAGAAAATATTTTCGAGAGGTGAAGCAGATGAGCCAGATCCAAAAGTAGACGAAACACATATTGCCAAAATAAAAGGAGCTGGCTCACAGACTGCCAAAATAAAAATAGGTGAAATACAAACTGTCAAGACAAAAATAGCTTAAACGAAAGCAACACAAACCAATAAATCAGAAAAAAAGGGAGATAGAGATCCAAACCAAAGAAGCTGATAAGACAATAGGAAGTTTCAACCTAGAAAATGAGATTAATAAAATCAAGATTCTCGTACCTCTGGTTGAACTGGAAAAAAACCCCACATACATAAAACAAATTGCCAAAATGATAAATTTCTCATATGTTGAAAGTTAGGCTGACATTATAAATTTGGAAGATGATAACCTGAACATAATTTTTGGTCCACATTTTGAAGGTTCCGGAGATACCGTCACTCCTTTCTACATTACGCTAACTATGCATGATCTTCTGCTCCATAATTGCATGTTGGATTCTGGATCTTTCCATAATGTGATGCCCAAAGCTATAATGGATAGACTTGGTCTCGAAATTACTAGACCATACGAAGATCTGTATTCCTTTGATTCAAGAGAAGTTAAATGTATGGGCATGAATAAAGATTTACTGGTTAATCTTGCGCAGGTTCCAGTAAAAAGTGTTATGATGGATGTGGTTATTGCTAATATCCCTCCAAAGTATGGCATGTTTTTATCCAAGTCTTGGGCCACTAAGCTTGGAGGATCCCTTCATCTCGTCATGACATACACTAGAATCTCGATCTTCGGCGGACAGTTCACCCGCCTGTATAGAGAAAAAAGGTTGGTATTTACAATAAGTGATCCACATAATCCAAATAATTACCTTGTTTATTTCATAGATCAAGATTTAGGAAATTCTATTTTATTGATTGATGATGATATAGATGAATGTATAGAAAAAACGTTTACAGAAAAAAAAAATATAGAAAAAAAAATAAAGATGTATATAGTACTGGAGTTTGGAAAATGTATTTCGATGGTGCTTCGTCATGTGAAGGAGTAGGAGCTGGAGTGATTTTTGTGGCACACAAAGATGAGTTTGTTATCCCTTTCTATTACAGTTTATAATGGGACATCAATTACACCAATAATGTATGCGAATATGAAGCTTTGGTCTTAGGATTAGAGGCTGCCAGAAAGTTGAAAATTAAAAACTTGGAAGTCTATGGTGATGCAGAATTAATAGTAAAATAGATAAATCGACAATACCAGGACAAACACCCGAGGTTGAGGTCTTACTGAAATTGTGCCTGGGATCTGATGGAAAATTGTTTCTCGTCAGTTAATGTTCACTATATCCCTAGAACAAAAAATAAAAAGGTGTATTCATTGGCCAAAGAAGCCTCAATGTTTGTACCTCCTACTATTTTTAAACTAAAGTATCACATAGAAATGAGGCACAGACCCTCAATACCAAACAATATACAACACTAGCAGGTGTTCAATGATGATGAACATATCAGACAATTCCTAGAAATGGTGGATGAATTTGCTGAAAGGCATATTGACCAAGAAAATTAGAATGACCCTGATTGGATCATGCAGAAAGGGGAAGACCCTCAGGAGTTATGAGATAAGATCGACAATCATCATATGTTAGTGCTAAAAAATAATCATATCCCTAAGGGTCTAGTTCCTTTGGAGAGATTATTTGATCATGATGACATTCCATTAAGGTCTACCTTGTAGCCTTAGCCTGAAGAGGTTGAATATTGTGATATAGGCACCAAGGAAACTCCTAAGCTAGTGAAAATATCTAAATACCTTCCCCCTGAAATTAAAATAAAATATGCAGAGTTACTCAAGAAATATAAGGAAGTTTTTTCCTAGTCTTACGATGAATTAAGAATTTATGATACCATCATAATCGAACACAAAATTCCTCTAAAGTAGGGTGTTAAACCATTCAAGAAAAATCTCAGACAAATAAATCCCATACTACTTCCTGTAATAGAAAAGGAAGTAAAAAATCTCCTAGAGGCCAAGATAATTGTATCACTCAGATATTCTGAGTGGGTAGCCAATCTGGTTCCGGTCAGAAAAAAAAAAAAAAAGCGGTGAAATCAAACAGTGTGTAGATTTAGAAAATTTAAACAAATCATCTCTCAAAGATAATTATCCATTACCTAAAATGGATCATTTATTAGAAAAGGTGGTTGGAGAAAATAGAATGTCTATGATTGACATCTTTTCAAGCTACAATCAAATTGTAGTACACGAGGATGATAAAGAGAAGACAATGTTCACCACCCCACGGGGTACCTTTATGTATGACAAAATGCCATTTGGTTTAATGAACACAAGTGCCACTTTCTAGCGAGCTATGGAAATCGCCTTTGTAGGCAAAATAGATAAGTTCATTGTCATTTATCTTGATGATCTAACTATATTTTCTAAATTTGATGTAGAACATCTGGTACACCTCAAACGGACGTTTGAAAAATGTCAAAAATTTAGTTTGTCTTTAAATCCCAACAAATCTCATTTTGCAATGCAGGAAGGTAAAATCTTGGGCCATATAGTGTCTCGATATGGAATTAAAATCGACCCAAAAAGGGTTGAAGCTATAGATACTATCAATATTCCTAGAAATAGTCAAGAAATTCAGTCATTTTTAGGAAAAATCAATTTTTTAAGATTTATCCCAAATTTCGCTGAAATCATGAAATTGATTATAGATATGCTTAAGAAGGGCAACGAGGTTAAAAGTATGACTGAATCCAAAGAATCATTTGAATGCATCAAGAAAGTTACAGGTGAAGCGTCGGTGCTAGCAAGTCCAAATTATCTGAAGTAATTCTTAATTTTCTCATCCGCATCCGAAGACACAATCGTTGCAGTACTCCTCTAGATGAACGAAGAAGGGTTTGAACAACCAATAGAATTCTTCAGTAAAATCCTTAGAGATGCAGAGTTGAAATATGATATAATGGAAAAGTAGGAATATGCAATGGTGAAGGCCCTAAAATCTTTCAGCACCTATGTATTAAATTCTAAAGTAATTGCATATGTACCCACCAGTTCCGTTAAAGATATATTGGTGCAACCCGATAGTGACCGAAAGACGGGCCGATGGCTTTCTAAAATTCAAGAATTTGATCTAGAGGTGAAACTGAAAAAGCTTGTCAAAGGACAGGGTTTGGCTAAGCTACTAGCCGAATCTAATTTCAGAGGACTAAGAATAAATAACCTGCAAGAGTGTGAAGGATTTCTAGACATAGACGAATTCGATGATCAAATACCTACGACTCAAATCGAGGAGAAATTTTCTTATTTGGCTTGGTATAAATATATAATATCTTACCTTCTAACTCTGCAGTTCCCACACAATATGACTCCTTCTAAATCAAGGACGTTGAAGTTGCACGCAGTAAAATATTGTATCATGGATATCCAATTGTATTGGAAATATCCTCTGGGTTTTTTACTAAGCTGCTTGGTATAATCTGAAACAGAGAGAGTTATAAATGAATTTCATGAAGGAGTGTGTGGAGGAGATCATGCATGGAGAGAAACGACCTATAAAATCCTAAGAGCAGGATATTATTGGCCTAAATTATTCACTGATGTGAATGCTAAAGTCAGAGCCTATAACCCCTACCAATTATTTTCAGGCAAACAAAAGCTTCACGCATTACCTCTAGTCCCGGTTAAAACAGAATCCCCGTTTCAACAATGGGTGTTGGATTTTATCGGTGAAATTAATCCACACTCTAGCGCACAACACAAATGGATCTTAACTACTACAGATTATTTCACCAAATCGGTAGAAGCCATTCCAAACAGAAATGTTATGGATTCGGTGGTGATAAATTTTTCGGAGGAAAACATTTTATCTAGATTTGGTTGTCCTCGAAAGATAGTTACAGATAATGCCTAGGCGTTTAAATCTATGGAAATGGTTAGTTTTTGCAAAAAGTACAATATTGTACTAGGCCAATCTATAACGTACTATCCTCAAGGAATGGACTAGTTGAATCATCAAATAAGAGCTTGATCACCGTAATTAAGAAAGTTTTGAATGAAAATAAGAAAGCATTGCATGTGCATTTGAAATATGTTTTGTGGGCAAATCGGATAGGCACCAAGAAATCAATCGAGATGTCACCTTTTCAAATTGTATATGGGACCGACGTGGTACTACCTATTAACCTGTCTCTTCTAGTAATGAAACTCTGGCAAGATGAAAAGGAAGAGCCTAATCATATCACCATAAGAATAAATCAATTGATTGAAGTCCAACAGAATAGGGCTAAAGTAGATGAAAAACTTCAGAAGTATCAGTATAACATGAAAACCCTATTTGACCAAAAATCTAAAGACAGGGAATTCCTCCCTGGTGACTTGGTTTTAAAATGGGATGCTAGGAAGGAAGATTCAAGAAAGCACGACAAAATCGACCATATCTGGTGGGGGCCTTTCAAAATCACAACTTATGAAGGGAAGAATTCATTTTTGTTAGAAAGTATGGATGGTAAAATCCTTAATGCCCCTATCAACGGGCGTTGCCTTAAGAATTTTATGCAATGATTGGTTTCAAAACTCTCACTATACATGTCAGTTTTTTTTCTTCATTTTGATTCACAATTTTTCACTTTTTTGGTAAGTTTTTACTTTCACTATAAATAAAACAAGGTTAGTTGATTTCATAAAAACAAAAAATATAAAAATAAGTAACACATAGATTTGTGGTTTACTTAAGTTCCTGAAACTCTTCATATTATTGTCATGAAGGATACTTGCCGATAGCCAAGAGACAAGAGACTGCAAGGACCAACCTTCACATATCAAAATATTGAATTTCTCTCGAAACAGGTGACAAATAAATAGTTTACTTGGTTGAAAATATAAGAGTAAATCTAAGGTATGAGCTTCTGACTTGTTTAAATTTTCAAATAAGTATCACTGAGTAGGACAGAGGTATCATATGTACAAATATCGTCACCTAATCTATAACCAGAGAAGTGAAAAATACATTTTAATTTTCAGGAGTTTTCTCTAGATAAAATAACAAATTAAAATAAAACTTGTAATAAAAAAAAATGAGCAATAAGAAGACCTAAAAGAAAAAGTTTCAAGAATTGAGTATAAAGTTTGCATAAGAGTGACCGTACTCACAACAAAACATTTGAATCCTCTTTATGTTCCCCCACTCATTTTCAAAATTGTATTTTCATGTGATTCTTGATATCATCCCATGGTCTTCATAGAGGAAAATGGGTCTCACCTTAGCTATGAAAACTAATAAACAAATCATAAAAATGAGGATAGGTAAAAAATTCTTATGATTCATTTGACTTTAACAGAACAAAATGTATTTATAGGCTAATCCTGACTCTCCTATCCCTTCTAACAAGTTTATACTGATTAGTTTCGCTCAAGGAAAGTCCCTAGAAAATCGAAACTCCCCATGAGAACTTCCTGGTAAGCAAAGATGTTTTGCAAGTTAAATGAGGATTAGTCTAGAGTAAGCAAAGTGAGTTGACAGACCTCTATTGCTAAATTATAAGAAGATATCATCCCTAGTATATTTTATAGAAATTGATTGCCCCCGCTTCATGTTTTAAAAATATAAGACAAATGGTGAAAGGAAATTCATAAAATGATTGCCCCAATCTATTCCAAAAAGAGATGATGAAAGGAAATTCATTAAATGATTTCCCTCATCTCAGCATTTAAATGCAAAATTACTAATTGAAGTGGTGAAAGGAAATTCAATGTGGGAAATTTGATAACTTCACCGGGGTATTGAACAGGCTTGCTGGAAGTGAAGCAATGTCTATGATATCTACAAGGTTGTTATACATGAATTATAATGTACTTTGGTAACTAGTTCTCTTTTCGACTAGATTTACATTCTAATCTAACAAGAGACTCCCTGACTAAAAACACTGAAATTACTTTACCTTGATGTGGACAAAATCAAACAGAGCCCGCTGGAACGATTAAGATTGTTTTGATTATATTAAGCAAATCTGAAGTCAGTTTTAAGAAAAGGAAGCCATTGATAAGCCTAAACTCAAGATCACTGAATGATTAAGTTTTGAAAGTTTTCAGAGATAAGGAGGAAATCTTAAGTCCTTTTGTCTGCCCCATTTCAAAATGTGTTTCACAAAAATGAAATAATGACCCCATTTACCCAATAAAGGGACTTGGTCTATTGTTCTTCTCATCCCACAGGGAGACGAGATCCCTAGATGGAGCCTATGTTGAAACATATATTTTTTTCTAAACTTTAGACTTAAATAAGTTTAATTCATGTTTAAATAAAAACAAACGTGCACTTGGATATCACCATTGATGAGGTTTTCCATTTAATGCAACGATCCTAAGTTCTTAAAAGTTATGGAGCCACCCACTTGTTGAAAGGTTAAATCACTAAAGACAGCCTTTAAAGTGTCGGGTTTCGGGATTTCACAATACTAGTAGTCAGAGATGTAAAGAACTCCAAAGTCCTGATATACAAAATTGTGAAACTAACTTAATTTAAACTAGGTTAACTAAATGATTAATAATGATTAACGATAATTAAATCTTATCGCAACTTTGCGTTTCAGGAATCCTATCTTGAATGACAACTTGAAATCTAGATACCCTAAGTCACGAAACCCTTAATTAATATGGGTTAATTAAACAATTAATAGTGATTAGCGATAATTAAATCTCGTTGCAACTTCACGTTTTGGGAATCTTGTCTTGAACGACAAACTGAAATCCTGATACCCGAAGTCGTGAAACCCTTAATTAATCAGAATTAATTAAAAGTTTAAACTTGATTAATATTAATTGATCAAATCGTGATTTCACGTTTCGAGAATCCTGTCTTGAACGACAACTCGAAATCCCGATACCCAAAGTTGCGAAACCCTTAATTAATCACAATTAATTAAAAGGTTAAACTTGATTAATATTAATTGATCAAATCACAATTTTGCGATTCATGGATCATAGCTTGAACTGAAATAAGATTGCCCGAGACTCCAAACCATAAAATGGATTAAGGTTAAACATGATAAATTAACAGGATAAACTTGATTTATTAACATCATAAGCAATCTTATATCCTGTAAAGTTTGTGTTGATTTGAAATGTAGGTAGATTCAAATGTTCTCTATGCTTTTCCTAGATCACGAAAATCAACCATTAATGACATTAATAGCTGATTTAGGGAAATGATTTCAAATAAGATCCTTCTTTGTCGCCCAAATATTTTGACTGAACGAATTAAACACATTTTTCAATGAAGATTTACGTGGATTGATACGCTTGTGGAAAAGAAGATTTTTCATTTTATGAATTACATTCTCGTTTTCACAGAGATGGCTTAGCGAAATAATCAATTTTTTGCATTCTCGTTCTCTGTAACAGGAAATAGAACTCTGAGACTCAACACCATGGCTCCATGGAAAATGCATAAAGCGACTGGTGAAAGTTAAATCTAGAACACAGAGGTTATCTCTGACACCTCACCCAAAAGCATAGATATAGTTAAAACCTAGATGCATGTATTCAACACCCTGCAATATGAGCTGGTAAACTGTCCGGATGATTCAAGAAACAATGAAAAGGAAGACTTGTCTACCAAATATAACATTATTTCTCAGTCAGATATGCATAAGGTAGCAACAATGCCGCATATTTTACCCTGCAATGATATGATTGGATGGTCACTGGATCATGTAGATATCCCAACTAGAACTATATTCAATTCTCAGAAGGTAGCTGTTGGATCATTTTGGCTAGAGAACATATAGGTGATGTATAAGTTGTCCCCAAAACAAAACTTCACTTACAATGCCAGTTTCTTAGAATATTTCAACAATAAGGAGTGTGATCAATTTGGAAAAAACCTTTCTGGCTTGATCAAAGACTGGTATTCATGCCTCGAAAAGTTCAGAGCTGATTCTCACGAAACATACTCAATTTCATCATTAGAACCATAGTTCATGTATATATCCATGATGATGTGAAGGCTTTATGGGAAAGAGAACACAACCCATTTCTTTCTGTCATGGGTACCCATTATACACATAGTAGTAGAAGGGTATTCTTTCAACTGGGCCAAAATATCATCGGACAATCTGGCTAGTTAAATTATTGAACAATGGGCACACAAAAACAAAGGGAAATCAGATTCATTCTTCATGTCATCTTATATTATGGATGCAATCTGTTTCATGGTGCCTTTCCTGTTGATGGGCTTGATATGGACTCCAAATAGCACATAACCAATTCACATCTATCATTCGAAGCTCTCGGAAGACAAGGCAAAATATTTCTTCTATGAAATCTATAACTGGGTAGTGGTGCCAGTTCAAAATGCTATATTTGGTCACCCACCTCCTAGAATGTCAGATAAAATTATGGCTAACCTGGGCAGCGTGGCATACTGATACCTCGAGGAACACTTCTCTTATATCAAGGTTTTTGGCTGTTCAATTCCTCCATATGATCTACCACAATTTTTACTAGATAGGCTAGTGTGCGACGAGGTTGCACGAAAAACTATACTCGGTGGGATTAGAAAATAACTCAAAGGAGTAGAGAAAAAGGTATGTCCATATTTTCCCTTACACATTGGTGCATTATATTTATTAGATTTCGGCCACTCCATACTGGAGGCCATGGCCTTAGAAGAAATAAAGATGGTAAACATTGAATTCAAGAGGCATGAACCGCAAAAAGTTGTGGGTAACCACATGGCCAGTTGCGGTCTAAAAATGTATGAACACGAGGATTCTCCTCAAGACGATATTTTTCGAGGAGCGAGATCTTATCCGGAGGTCTTAGGCCGAGTTCAAGCTCTGTCACCCGAAAGAGTGATTGAATTCTATGACTTTTAGAGGCATCAAAGAAGTATCCTCCCTAAAGTTTTACAAGGGGGAGTCCCTATGTCTCGAGATACACAGCAAACGAAGACCAAAATTTCAGCAGTCGTTAACCCAGAAAAACAAGAAACCCAAGAAAACTTAGAGAAAACTGAGATCTCAAACTAGAAAGAAGATACCCTAGAGACAGATGTATCAGGTAATTGGGCCAAATATCAAGTAGATACATTAACGAATAAAGGAGAAGATAGGACATTGTCTACACTAGATAAGTCAACTACAGATATGACCGGAAAGAAGTCATCCACAGAAATTGGCAACCCCATTTAGTTTATCACGCCTTTACAGTTCACCAGAGGGAACCCCGGTGCAAAGGTTGTATGTATAGACGATCTAACACCAATTCCTATAGAAGAGATACCTCCTACCGATTTCTTTTTCAGCAAGAAAATGAAAGTTTTAGTGAAGAGAGAAACACACCAAAGGGTGTGTACAGTGGTCAAGATATACATAGTACTAATTGATGGATAAGCCTTAGAAGAGGTGGAATTCACTGAAGAAGTAGCAGTTTCATTGGGGGCTTATGCAACATCCAACCAGTTTTCAGTTGGAACCTTAAAAGAATGGTTGAAGCAAAAAGACCTGCTAATAAACCAATTACAAAACCAAATAAAGAATGTAGAAGAGGATGTCATAAGTGAGGTCAACAAGGGCTTCAAGAAGATGAGAGCCAATGACAAACAAGAAATCCAACAGCTAAAATCCAACCTTGAGGAGATACACACGACTTCCCAAGCAAGCCAAGGATAGGTCATCCATCAAGAGGAGTTGTTACAACAACTACAAGCCAAATTAAGCTCTACTGAAAGCATGTTTGTATATATAAAAGTGTTCCAAACTCATGCACTGGAAGTGCAAAAGAAACTAGAAGAAACAAAACAAATCTTGCTCTCTAAAGTAAAAATCGTCCAAAATCATTCTCAGGTGATGGATCAAGCATTAAGTAATATTGTATTAAGAGAGAGAGAGAGGCTATCATTGATGTTGTCCGTTGACCAAGTTTTGGGAGATTCTTGGTCATGTTGACCTATTTTGGACTTTGACAACCTGTCGAAGGAGGAGCGCAAGAGGAAGCAGAGATCACAGGATATCGGCCCCTTTTTGGGTCATTTTTGGGTTTTTGGGATTATGTAACAGGATTGGGATGTCGTCCCATGGGTTTACCCATGTTTAGGCCTATTTTGTAATATATAAATAGATGTCTAGGCAATGTAAGGAGGAGCATCTGTGTGATGTTAGGCCTCTAGTCAGATGTAAATGTATGCTAAGTGCAAGTAGAGTCTGTAAGTTCTTTGTGCATGATTGTAAGAGACTTGCAGAGCTAAGTGCAAGTGGTTGTAATGGACTGTGGAAGGCTTTGTGTTGTAACGCAAGGAAGAAGGATCTATCGAGATGCACATATATTCTTTCCTATGCAGAGAAGGGTTCAGAGGCTCTATGCATGTAACCTATTGAGAAGCTAATAAAGAAGAATATTTGGTGGACATAGCCCCAGGGTGGGGTGAACCACGTAAATACTGTGTTACTCTGCTCTGTGTGATGTTCTGATGCATTTATATGTTATTTGCTAAGTTCTTTGAGATGATTAGATAAATCTAATTATACTTAGTGCTAATGATATGTGATAATGTTAGATCTGATTTGTATGAATATGTTTAGTGCTTGTTCTACTAGATATGATCTATTTAGCTATGATAAGTTCTTAAATACATTAGATCAATGTGAATGATGCAAAGCTCTATTTTATCAACGAAGTAGATATTGATTGCATATTGAGGAACTGACAGTGCTAGGTGCTCTATTAAGTATCATAATCACAGATATGTGTCCCAGCTAAGGTTGCAGACACCTGAGTCTTGCAACCACCCCTTCCTCTACCTCAGGTGAGACTTCATTCGCTTCACAGATGTTGTTGAAAGGGCCGGTATTTAGGGTTTTGTTGGTGTGTTGTTGTAGCATTGAACCCTAGGTCTACCCCTATGCCAACAATTTCCTGGACTACCTTACAAGAAGTGGTTATATCATCAAGAAAATAAGGAAGATTTATGGCTTCTGGATTGTCCATTTCAG
Source organism: Picea engelmannii (assembly GCA_009831015.1). Classification (NCBI taxonomy): domain Eukaryota; kingdom Viridiplantae; phylum Streptophyta; class Pinopsida; order Pinales; family Pinaceae; genus Picea; species Picea engelmannii. The sequence continues at coordinate 296,448 of ML808663.1, read as the reverse complement.
AGCAAACCAAAGGTGATATTATACTAAAGACTTGGGAGTCAAACATAGTTGAAGGTAAGAAAATGGCTAAGCAAGTGAAAGAATCTTGTGAAGAAGTGTTTTGTTCACTTAAAAAGGAATTATTAGGCCTTGATAAAGAATATAGTTCTGGAATACTAAGTCAGATTGATATAGCCAAACATCATCTTCACATTAAGACAAATATGGAAGAAACCCAAGTTGAAATATCACAGATAAAACAGATCGATATTGCTCAAATAGATATATGGTTAGTGAAGCCTAATCTACAACTGTAGTCTATTATTTCAGAGGATAGATTAATAGAAGAGAGATTTCCTCAGCTAGAAAAGAAATTATACATTTTCGAGGCTAATAACTTCACAGAATCTTCCAGGTTGGTATCTCAATTTGTGGGCAGATGCATCAAATGTATTGAGCAGGGAAAAGGTAGTACCTCTTGAAACCAATGATACAATCTATGTACATTATCTATTTCGGAGCTAGAATATAGAAAAGGAAAATGCCCATGCTAGCATTATGAGAAGATCAAGAAGAATACAAGTGAAGCATTTAGCTTCTATATTTTGTAATTTTAATTATTCTAAAGATAGGGAAATTCCAACTGTTTGAGGTTGAGAACTTTTGTATAAATGCATATTCGAAAGAATAAACAAGGGTTGCTTCTTGCTGGTTGTAATCGAGAAAAATATCCTCATTGAGAATTAATACAAGTGTAGACCAAAGATTCCACATTTCGTCCATTTGAGTTTTGTGTTCTTCAGTCTTTCCATATTCTAGCATCTTTTCATATATTTCCTTGATGAATGCCTGATCGCAATTTAGTACAACATCTACTATGGTTATATTTCATTTAGTTATCTAAGAACAAACAAATTTTCCTCTATATTTACTGTTAGTAGATACAAGACCTGTGAATTAATTAGATTGCTACATTTTATGCTCCATTCAAGGCTACATTATCTATTTTCTTCTTCTGTAAGAAAGTAAGATTCTTATGTATTTGATGCCTTTCTTTGTCTAACAACTTTATGTTTTTCTTTCATTACATCCAATATTTTCAAATTTAAATCAAACACGAAAAACAACCTCTGAGCTGTTATACTATTAATTCAATTTAAGGAATTTTTCTCACATAACTGAGATAGAAAAAGCAAACTTTTAAACTTTCCTTATTTCTTGATGCCTGACATTGTGCTTTGAGCCTTAAGTACAAACTTAGGAACAACACAGGGTTAGGGTTTTTGATTTTATTTATGTAAAAAATGCCTTTAGAGGATCATTTTAATCCATCTTCTTGATAATGCGAGTATCCATCACATATTTTCTCAGAGATAAGTTGCCACCATTCTAGTGAGTCTTTCACTTTGTATTTCTACAATTTTGTACATTTTGCTCATTAATAGAAATTGTGTACTACTGTATATATGTGTCTATTTATATATATATATATATATGATATATCTATGCTATATTATTTGTTCTCTTTCAATATCTATGTACATTTGTTTTTTATATCTTCTCTCTCATTTCGTGCCAAAAATAATCCTGATCATGCATGGAAAGATTGATAGCTCTGTTGGCAAGATGAAACAATAATTTGTAAGAAGAAATGATATGCTCATATTAGAATCTACAATCTCCACAAAACTTCACTTGTTTCCATGCTAATTGATCCACCTGAGTGATCTATATAGTGGATCTAGAAATCCCTCACACCTTTCAACTCTAGGCTCTGGATTCTCTTGCGTATGGACGATTTTTAAAATTTGCATGTGTATGCATATGGGTCGATCAACAGATTTATTTTCGAGCATGGTAGAATGAATTGAATGAAGGGGAAAAAATGAATGCATGCAAGAAATAAGAAAATAAAAGAAGTGACATTTGATTGGTTGGGACAAAGCATTGGTATCCCTATGTGGTTTATTGTTTAAAAGTAAATGGTGAGATTTTTATTTTTGTGAAGTTTGGAGGATGTGTGGTGATAGATTTTTGGAATAGAATCCTTTTTGTACTAATTTGGAAATGTATATTCATATTTTTATCTCAAAAGGATTGAAGATATTGCAGTACAAGGGTTGATTCTCATACTTTCTATAACGTAGCCATCCACTAATAGACCGGGTCGTGCTACTTCAAATCTCACTTCAAGAACTGATTTTGAATTTTGGTAAAAAATAATTAATAAAGAAGCATGAAAGACACACATGAAATAATCAAGATTCATGCTACAACATAAAATACATGTACAATATTCCATGCACATCAATAACAAAAAAGAATGCATATTATAAATATGAATCTTAGAGATAATAACTAATACGAAGTGGAAATATAAATATACAAGAAAAGGAAACCATGACAGAGAGAACTTATCTTAAGAAAAAAACAATCACCAATTGGTTGCAGACTAATGACGTTCCACCCAACCTTATATGTTTTTGTTCCAAATCTCAACAATAGGTCACCCCAAGCCAATGCTATGAATCCACAAGGATGGGTTCCATAATGACCCTCAACTTTGCAAACCAGTCACCACTCAAGATCTCATAGGTTTCTCAACACAAAGTAATCAAAATTACACCAACTCTCTTCTCTCCAACCTACACCACCCAAATACAATGAACCCACTTCATTGCCACATAGTCCCTTGGGATGTCAACTTAATTCCAGGGATCCAGTGCATCTGGTCAAGAATTTCCATGCTGGGACTCTCAAGATTCATAGTTGTGAATAACTTTAGCACTTTCCAATGCATCTTAGGAATATAGGTACCAATTCATGGCTGGAGTACACCAATAATTACTACATCCAACAAAACAATGAATTCTTTCCTCAGTAATTCTTCACCATGACCCAACCAAGAACAAGAATGAAATGAACATTGATGAATGAGAAACAATAAATGAATAATAACCCCCAAACAACCCACAAGAGGTGTTTATATAATTACATGAAATCAAGATCCACATTGCCTTCCTCCCAAGAAACTCATGTAACCAATTTTCTCAATTAAAACCAAGATGGGTAAGTAAAATATAATAAAAATACTTATCCCCTTTATCCCACTCTCTTATGGAATCATATCCCCCTATAGATTTTTCCTTGTCTCTCTTGTAGCCAGAGATGTATTTTATTATTTTCCATGTTCAAAGTATTACATTTCCTAGGCACTCTGACCTCTTTTAATTGTTTAGGCACTTCAACCTTTCATAAAATAAACAAAATACATTATGAATTTAGGGACTCAAAACCAAGGTATTACATTCCCCTCCCCCTCATGTAAATTTCTACAATATGAGTTGTATAAGTCATTTTTTACAGGAACGAAATGAGCAGGTTTTGTCAATTTATCAACTGCTACCATTATTGAATCATGTTTCCTTGTTGTCCTGGGAAACATAGTTATAAAATAAATGTTTACCACTTCCCATTTCTTATCTGCAGTTGGTAATGGTTGTATCAAACTCGTTGGGTGTCTATGCTCATCCTTCACTCCTATCATTCCATACATATGGTAATGTAATCAACCACATATTTTTTCATTATTGGCCAAAAGAATTGGCTTCTTAATTCTGCAAGTTTTTTCCCGGTAACAGGGATGTCCGACATATGGAACGCTATGCATTTATTTTGATACCAAATTCCTAATTTATCTAGAACTAGGATTATAAATTATATTTTTATGCATAAGTAATCCATATTTCTTCATCTCATATTCTTTAATTTTTTGATGTACATTTTCCTATTGTAAAATTTATTTTACTTGTAGGTAATGTCGGTCTCTAACAAAAACATTTAAAATTCTTCTCTTTAAATTTAATTGATGCATACTAATGGTTGTAGAATGCATGAGATGCATTCTTTCGTTGACTGCATCAACAAATTTATTTTATTTTCCTTTGATATGCTTGATGTCAAAGTCATACTCACTTAAAAATTACAACCATCTTGTCTACCTAGCATTCAAAGTTGGTTGTTCAAAAGGATATTTTAGACCACTATGGCCTGTCCTTAATTCAAATATATTTCCCATGAGATAATGCCTCCACATCTTTAATGCATGAACTATGGTAGTAAGATCCAAATCGTGTGTCACATAATTGATCTCATGTTCTTTAATATTTCAAGACTCACAACTAATGAAATCTTTATTTTGAGTGAGGACTCCACCAATTCATTCCTTGTAGGAATTTGTAAATACAACCAAATTATCATTTGAGTCAACAATTTTTAAAATAGGTGCACTATTAGAAATTCCTTTAGCCAATTAAAATTATCTTCACACTTTTCTATCCATTCAAATTGAATTCCGCTCTTTTGTAAAGAAGTGATATGATGAGCGATATTAGAGAATCCTTCTATAAAATTTTGTAGTATCCATCTAATCCCATGAAACATCTGATTTATGAAACATTCTTGGGTGCTTTCCATCCCCTAATGGATTCAATTTTCTCTGTATATACTACTATACCTTCTTATGAAATTATGTTCCCTAAATAATCAATTTTTTCTTGGTAAAAAGAACACTTACTAAGCTTGGAATAAAGCTGATGTCCCCTCATCACTTACAACACCAACCTCAATTGATGTTCATGTTATTCCTCTAACTTAGAATAGATAAGTATTTCATCCAATAAAACAATGACAAACATATCCAAATAATTTCTAAATATGTCATTCATTAAGAACATAAATATAGTTGGAGTATTAGTCAGTCCAAATGGCATCAATACAAATTCATAATGTCCATATATGTTTCTAAAAGTTGTCTTATTGATGTATTCCTCCTTGATTCTTACCAGGTGGTATCCTGATCTCACGTATATCTTTGAAAATATATTTTCTCCTCTTATTTGATCAAAGAGTCATGAATTCTACGTAGAGGGTATTTTTTCTTCACAATGGTTTTATTCAGTTATCTAAAGTCAATAAATAACCTCAATGTTCCATCATTCTCCTTGACAAAGAGTATTGGTGCTCCCTAAGGTGAAACACCTGAGAGTATGTACCCTTTCTTCAATAATTATTCTAGATACATTTTTAATTCCTTTAATTAGGGTATATTCATTCTATAAGGATTTTTTGATACTGGGGAAGCTCCTGGTATGAAATCAATAGAGAAATATATCTCTCTCTTGGGTGGAAATCCTAGTATTTCTTAGAATACAAATTCAAACTATTGCAATAGTAAATCTTTTATTTCTTCTACACATGAGTTTCATGAAATTGACATCATTTCCTGAAACATCTCTTCATTTGTAAGGCTTAAATCTCCCTTATATAAATGGGTCTTGGAATTACTTTCACCAATGATTTTTTTTCCTTCTTCATCCAGACATGTAAATGTCTTTCTATGACAATTTGGGATAATATGATGTTGGTCCAACAAATCCATTGTTAGTAGGATATCATAAGATCCCAATGGTATGATATTTAGGTCAACAATTGTATTTAATCCATTCATATTTATTGGACAACTTTTGACCATCTCATTCATCCTTCTTTTGGTTCCAGTGGCTAGTTGAACCAAACTTGACTTTTCAAGCTTACTTTTCTCCAAATGAAATATATCCACTATTTTAGGATCAATGTAAGAATGGATTTCTCTTGAAACAATTAAAATAGAAACATGATTATTAATGATCTTACCTTCCACCTTAATCACATGGGATTGATGTTCTAGTACTTTTTGATATTCTAAGGATGGATATATTCTTCCCATGTCATCTATTTTTGTAGCCTCTTGGATGTTTTGCATGGTATTCATATTTTCTTCTTTGTGAGGGAAATATTTGTATATGTGATCGTATTTTCACCCCCAGTGTTTTATTGGTGGTCTTCCCCTTTTCCCCAAGGAGTCTTCTCTCTTAGATTCATTCTTAGAAAAATAATCTTGTTCATTTTCATTAGGGTTGTTTCTATTGAAAGGGGGTTTGAATCCCTTCCTCCACTAATCAGATTTATGTTTCTTCTTATCCTTACAATATTTATGAAAATATTCTCTACCCTTTCCTTGCTCATATAGGCACTTATCCTTCCTGATGGTCTATTTCAAAGTTGGAGGATAATCATATTTAATATTTTCTTTATAAAAGGATAGAAGTCCACTAAAAAACCCTTATATATTCACCTTCTCATCCTTGAAAAACCCTACATACTTCAACAATCCCAATAACTTATTTTTGTATTATTCCATGGTCATGCTTCCCAACCTGAGTTCAAATAACTCTTGCATATTGTTTTCATATAAGTGCATTGAAATACACTCCTTCTAAAAATATCCCTTGAATTTCTTCCAAGTGATCCTTCTATCATTAATGTGTTCAACTTGCTTCAATTGATCCCACCATGATCTTAATTTATGAGTATAATGAAATGAAACCACAGATTTATAATTTTAACATGGAGATATAGTAAAAAATAACATAGATATAGTAAAACTTGACTTCTATTAAATAAGAAATATGCTGAAAACTATAAAATGCAGACTGAAAACAAGCTTGCTCGAATGGTGGTAGCTTAGCTCTGAGAAGAGATGTGATGGATACACTCATTCACAAGAAGATGAGTACAATGAGGATCTGAAGGCAGTTTTACAACAAATATGAATTCCAAAACCATAGACATCTAAAAAAATAACCCTAGGAGATGAAGCGCCAAAAGTCATGCAGGCCCCGTTGGGGTAAGTTAGTACATTAACTTCTCAGGGTCGTAAATTTTGCATACGATCTTTTTTTATGGTGCACAATAGCTCTTTGGAAAGGTATTGATGAGGATATTAATTTAGGGGGATCAATGAGAGATTTAGGCTATCATATACGTTCCTTCTCATGAAAAAACGTTGTTTAGGGCCTCAAACTGGCCCCAGAAGTTAAAAACTACTAAAAATAGTAAATTGCCAAAAATCGCCAAAAACTTATTTTGAGACAGTTGGAAAAGGTGGGTGGCCACTGATATCCACCTGGATCACACCACATAGAAAATTTTCCATGCAAATGGTATGTGTAAATTGCGGCTTCTAGGTTAGATGAGTAGTTGGGCAACTAAAAATACTTCTTGATTCCAAGAAACCATGCTTCATCATCATATTCCCTTTCTCTTTCACCATCAAAGGATGGTGGATTAAGCTTCCTCAACTCTCCTTGCAAATTGTCCAATTCATGCCTTCTCCTTTGGTTCCTAACAAGAGACACTTATGGACTTCTTATGGAGTCTTCATATGCATAAAATTTTCTTGATGAGTAAGGAGGTGAGTGATGTTTATGATTTGTGTTGGCACTTATTGAATGACCAATTCTTTTATAGTTATCATTTTTTTCATGATGTCTTCCTTCATCCTCAGGTATTGAGTCTTATCCATTATTTTCTTTCCTCTACAACTTATTTATGATTTGCATCATTTGAAAACTTATTTGGTTTTGTACTCTCATCATATTCTCATTTTCTTCTTTGTAACTCTACACTTTCGTTCTAATGCTTCTAACAATCTCTATTAATGTTTATGGCTCTACTCTGCTCATGTACCCATTTTATTATGTTTCTTCATTACCAACACTAATATTTTGACCTTTTTCTTCTCTCCCACAACTAAAATCTCCCTCTCCTTTTTCCATGTCCCAATATGCATTCTTATATTGAATTGATATGTTTTTATCCCTTAATTCTAGAAAATGTGCAAGCAACCATTTTGTTAGAATTATGCATATTATAGAATTTTTTTCAATTAATGTTATATGTATTTTTTCTCCACAATTCATGAAGAAATATATCATAGTTCTCTCAATTATAATAATTCTAGGTTATTATCCAATGAATCATATTTCCAATGACTATACTCATGCCCCAATCCAATATCAGAGTTGAAAGTTACGGCTTCCTGAAAAAATCACTTTCACCCCATTTATGCATTTTCTCCATTGGTGTAATTTTTTTGAAATGCCAACTTCTGTCAACTATAGAGGAAAATATGTCAATAACTATAGGAAATTTTGTATGAGACATAGCTAATCATAGGTAATTCATAACAACTCTCGAACTTTCAATCTGATGCTCTAGTAAAAAACTACAACAATTTGAAAATGACAACTTTGTCCTTTTTCACCTCTTTTTCGAGACTAGGAATTTTTAGCAAAATTGACCATCTCTCAATATGTGCACTTATGGAAAAACTTCACTAAACCAATTTCTTTTGTATTAATGATTATATAAAATGTTGAGTAAACAAATATTTCCATTTTTGTGATCCGAGGTCACTTTTCCTTTGATGAAAATATCAAAAATCCCCAAAACGTCGTCTAAAATAGTGGATTTTGGTCTATTTCAACATCACAATTCCAATCCGATTAGAATTTATTTAGTTCCCTCATGGTGTATTACCATTTCTTCTTTATAAACTCTCTCCAATAGTTTCATCTTAATTTAGATCTCTGCCAATGATCTAGACTCAGATCTTTAAAAACCATTGTTTTGAATTTATGACAAATCCAAGAAGAAGTGGACAATGGCCCTCTTTGACACTTTTGTATACATTATTTCTATGGAAAAAACCCATAAGATTCATTTAAGTCCGACTTAATCCAGTCCAATTATGGATAAAATAAGAAAATGGTTTCAATCTTAGTTTTTTTTAACTAATGGATAGTCTTTCATATGTGGCAATTTGCACCATCGATATCAGATCAGGTGAGATCCAAACATTGATCTTCCCTGACTTCCTAAAGTTTCGACCTGACCATCAACCATCGACCCTTTTCCCTAGCAACCAATTGTGACACATCTCTAAACAACCCAGTCTGACTGTCAACCATCAGTCGTAGACAATGTTCATTGGCGTATGAAGCACTCTCTCAATTCAAATAACCTAACCAATGGCAATTCATGTTTATCAAAGAAAAATACTTGTCCAATTCGACCAACCCGACCATTGACTCTCATCCATTTATTTTCTTATGTGGCATGAAACATGGATGCTAACATGGCATGACACATAGACTCTTACATGGAATTATGGCTGACGTGGCATGAGACATGGATCATAATGTGGCCTGATGCATGGATGTTGATATGGCATTAAAAATCATCGCCATGTTTCCTTTATCGACCATCAATCATTTCTCTTAACCCCTCACTTAGCCAATTTGACTGAACCTTGAACATCGATCCATCGGTCATTGGTTCTTTGTATTACTCTATTGAAACACTTCACTGAATCAATCGATACTCAACTTTCAACCCATTGTCCCATCAACCATTTTCCTTGGACAACCAAAAATACTTCACCAATATAGCCGACCTGACCATCATCCCATCAACCTATCGACCATTTCCCTTAAATGAATAAAAGTAATTTTCCAATCTGGCCAACTTGACCATTGGCCCATCGTCCAATTCATTTGGATGACTAAAAATACTTCTCCCAAATCCGGCTGACCCAATCATCGGTTGTTGGTGATATCCTTTGGCCAACTCTAACACTTATAAAATTTTCAACCAATTCTTAATCAATCTGGACCATCAATCTCCAAGCCAAGATGACCCTAGCCGTCGATCTACTCCAACCTCCTAAAAGCATAAATGAATCCATATCTTCGATCTATCACCTTTTTCCAACTTCCAAAAATGAATATTGGTCGTCGATATGTTAACTTTTTCAAACATTGAAAACATTAGAATTTAAAAAAAAAAATCAAGGATGAATATGGGTCGTTGATCTCAAGATGGAACACAGTATGGGTCGTCGATTCATCAAACTTTTCATGATTCTACAATGACCATTAAAACTTGATTTTTCAATCTAATAAGTCAAATCTAACTATGTAACTTTGCAGATCAATTCCATTAAACTTCTTAGACAATATTGAATCATTTAACTCGGATCTGCTCACAAATTTGAAGATTTTCTCTCTAATTTTTTCATTTTTTCAAAATTCAGACAAACCAAATCTATGACCGTGAATCTTCCCAATTCACACTTGTCCTAGCCCACACTAGTTGTCCAATTTGAACCACAAGATTTTATACCACTCTATATTGTACCCAATGACTAGCAAGTTGGGTCACGCTACTTCAAATCACACTTCAAGAACTGATTTCGAATTATTCTAAAAACTAATTAATAAAGAAGCATGAAAGACACACATGAAATAATCAATATTCATGCTACAACATAAAATACATGTACAATATTCCATGCACATCAATAACCAACAAGCATGCATATTATAAATACGAACCTCGGAGATAATAATTAATACACAACAAAAATATAAATATACAAGCAAAGGAAACCATGATAGAGAGAAATTATCTTAAACAAAAACCAATCACCATATGGATGCATATTAAGGATGTTCCACCCAACCTTATATTATGTTGTTCTAAAAATCAACAGTAGGTCACCCTCGATCCAAGGCTATGAATCCACAAGGATGGGTTCCAAGATGACACTCATCTTCCCTAACTAGTCAGCACTCAAGCTCTCACATGTTTATCAACACACAATAATCAATAATACATAGACTCTCTTCTCTCCATCCTGCACTACCCAAAGAAAATGAACCCCCTTCACTACCACGCAGTGCCTCAAGTTGTACACTTCTTTAAAGGGATCCAATGCATCTGGTCAATAATTTCCATGTTGGGACTCTCAATATTCCCAGTTGTGGATAATTTTAGCACTTTCCAATGCATCTGAGATATATAGGCACCAACTCATGGCTGGATTATACTAGCAGTTACTACAACTAGCACAATAATGGCTTCTTTCCTTAAAAATTAGTCCCCATGTCCCAACCAAGAACAAGAATGTAAAGAGGAATGATGAATGCACAAAAATAAATGAAGAACCCCAAAACATCCCACAAGAGGTGTTTATATAATTACATGAAATCAAGAATTCAATGGCCTTCTTCCCAAGAAGCTCATGTAAATACTTTTCTCAATTAAAACCAAGATGGGTAAATAAAATATAACAAAAATACTTATCCCCTTTATCCCCCTCTCTTGTGGAATCATATTTCCCTATAATTGTGTCCTTGTTTATCTTGCATCTAGAGATGTATTTTATTATTTGCAATGTTCAAAGTATTAAATTTCCTAGGCACTCAATCCTTTTTAATATTTTAGGCACTCCGGCCTTTCTTCAAATAAAAAAAATACATTATTAATCTGGGGACTCAAAACTGAGGTATTACATTACCCTCCCCCTTATTTTGGCATTTCTTGTAGTGCATATACAAAATGTAAATCAAAATTTCAAAATTATTCAAAACATCATAGGTACTCTACCCGCATGACATATTCATTCTCCCAAGTAGCATCTTCAGGACCGTAGCACATCCACTGAAAGTTTACCAGTTCTATGACTCAATTCCAGGTCATTTTGACATTTATGTCCAATATCCGCACTGACTGGACCTGAATTATGGCTCCACCTGAATCAAATTCCAATCAATAACATCGTTAGGATCATTGTTATGGGATTATTTCTCATAGGGATCTTTCTAATTACACAACCAAATATCCCTAGGATTAGCCTAGTAATCCTAGACAAAAATAGGGATAGAATTCCTATGGTCTTCCTATGTTTAGATTCAAACACATAGATCCATGATTATCCTAAGGAGTGGTGAAGATTTCCATACCTTTATTCAAAGGTTTCCCTTCATAACTCCTAGTTGTTGCAGTCCTGAAACTCTAGATCCAAGCTCCAAAACCTGCTTCTTGTAAACAAAATACAAGCAAAACCTTCTCTACCTCTCTACTTGGGATTAGAACCTTAGATCTAACATGCTTCTAATGATATCTATAATGATATGAATCAGATCTAAACATTTGCATAATGGAACACAAATATATCAAGGTAAAACCAATCATCTATTGATAACATAATAGAAATTACATCAAACATACGTTAAATCTTGATGCATGCTCCCTTGACCTCTTTTCTCCTTTCTCCTCCTTTAGCTCCTTGGTCAGTCTAGGCTTCACTAACTTTTGGATGTGGTAGATGGAAAAGGTACCTCTGCAATTGGACAATAGAACATTACTTTGAATAATTCCTCCTCTTTCCCAAGGATTTCCTTTGTTATATAGCTCTTTGGATGATGTTTGGGAGAGCTTCTAATCTTCTAGATACCACTAGATACTCGAATGATGTGATTTACTATGCCCTTTCCACAAAGAAACAACTCATCCCTCACCTATTACATTGTAACTCTTTGAATATAGAAGCATTAGATAGCCTCATTTGTTGAGCCACTAGTGACCAACGAGTGCCCTCACTTATTGTTGACTATATGTCTAGTGAGGATCTCCAAAAATGGGCTAAACCTTAGGAAAAAGATGTATTTTGGATTCTATCCTCTTATGGTTTCCTCTCTGGCCTATAGGGTGGAAATCAAGGATATAACATATTCCCCCTGATGTGTGAGGTCAAAAAAGGAATCGATGGTCAAAATAAATTACAATAAAGTAGTGTCCATATCAGGAAGCGTTAGCAGAGAAGAAAGGAGTTTGGAATGTCAAATAAGTAATGTAATCAAACACCAAGGATGAGAGCATATATAGGCCAATCCCCTAGGTATACATACTCAAAATCTACATGATCATGGCCACCAAACAATACATTACATATCCATGAAATGAAATGCTAGATTATGGCCATGAAGGAACACACAGTGGATACATGTCATCAATAAGACTATAGCCACGAGATAATACAATGTGTATCTACATCATGAGCACAATCATAACCACCAACAAATACAATGTGGATCTATGAAATAACATATATATATCGGGAAGACAACAAGCATTGAGGATAGTGCACCTAAAGTATTCAAAGTCATCATATACAATTGATATACTCCAATGCAACTTGGGAGGGGATGTTGTAAAGGAATGATGTGTCCCAAAACCCAAGGTATTCATCCCAAACCCTGATGGTATAAATATATAAATGCGAATATATGATTTTATTTCAAGCATGGTAGAAACCGTATGATTACCGACCATTAAGGTATACCATTAACATATGTGAGAGGACCCACCTATTATGAAGAGGGACCCCAAGGTACCTAGTACAATCTAGCGAGTGTGAAAAGAGGAGCTGGTGTAGAACAATCATAGAATCAATTGATTAGGATTCAATAATGTAAACTAATTGTAGATCACGAGGAGGCTTGCCACTAAGGACCACAAGCTTCAAGGTGCTAGATGGTTTCTAGATCCCTCTCTTAGATAATGTGTTGAAGTCGATAGGAAGAGATCTGTCGAATGAGGGCCTTGATGTATCCCCCATCATTCGAAATGAAACATACACCAAGAGATGATTTTAAGAGAGAGTATCAAAAAGTACAACTCGCATAGGGATGGATGACTCAGAAAGTCAACAAAACAATAGATGACCGACTCAGGCTGAAAATTCCCTTGAAAGTATAGCACAACATGATGGTGACTTTGTTAAGCCCTAATATTGGCTCATTACCACTTAATTGGGGCATATTAGATTAGTAATGTTATTTTATTTATGTCGGCTTTAGGCCATTAGTTGTAATTTAGATTA